>NQII01006266.1:52366-78039 GCA_002778355.1 Clitarchus hookeri
GATTTTTATGAAATTTTTTATGTATACTCGGTAGGTCTGAGAAAAACAGCACGGAGTAGCTGGTCTCCACTTAGTAATAAGGGTGGCCACCCCCAAACAATTTTTTTTTATTGTTTGAACAAAATTTTTATTTTTTATTTTTTTATGATGTGGCATCAAAAAATACATACCCTCCTAAATTTTCACCCTTCTACCACCAACCCTTATTTTTTTATAGCGATATTAGTAATTTAATAAATTTTACCCTAGGTCGATAACTGATCAATTATCATCGATTTTTATGAATTAAAATTATAAATGTTTGGTGTTTTGTTAATTTTATATTCCGTCATCGTCCACAGAGCTCCATCACTCTTCCACTTATATACCACATCCTCACACACTTACAATAAGTTATAGTTATTTTTTTCTAATACTATAATCACTAGAAATACTTTTTATGGCAAAACAACGTTTGCCGGGTCAGCTAGTAATATATATAATTTAGCTAGAGAATGAAAATCAACACACGTGAGATACACTGTACCCATACAATAGTGACAACTGTACGACACCTAAATGCTCTTGTCGCTGCGAAATGTTTCAAAAGCGTCCACATAACCCAATCGCGGTGTTTTATATTGTTTGAATTGTGGTCGAACCGCTTGTTGTTAAGGTTGAGGGGATCTCGTGATGATAGAGCATGTGGGGTAAATAAATATAAGGAGCTGTAGGTTACTATACGGCTATATAATAAAACATTTGAATATTACATTAAATACTATAAGGTCGGGGGAGCATTGTTAAGTTAACTACATCCACTACCTTACTGAGAGCCACGTTAGTATATTGTGATTGTCCCACCTTGAGAAGTATCCGAAGGCTGATGAAGTATGACAAGTTACGGCGGTCGGCACATCAGGCTTCTTGCGACGTCCATCTCGGCTGACGTCACACGGAGAGAAGATCTCCCTCTTCCGCTGCTCTGAATTGCCCTCATATCGGCGAGGCATAACGCAACATGGTCTGATCCCCTGCCTGGTAGAGGGGATTCCTGCTTACCGGGGTTTGGTCAACGCGAGACCTGATTGCGGCAACTGGCTGTCCTGATTACCGCTCGTGAGTAATGGCGCGTTCAGGCAGGCCGTCGAATTAAGGCATGTTCACGCTATCGTAACAGCGGTATTAAGGGCGTTGGCCAGAAAAATATTTTTTTCTTTATTTGTACCACATTCCGTTAAAATTTTAGACGTTATCAATAATTTTTCTTTCCTAGCAAAAGAAAAACTTGTGTGCATATTTTTCGCATAAAAATATGTCAAAAATCACAACTCTGCGTTTATGTGCAAACAACGAAATCTAACTTAAGTACATAAATGAGATAATTCAAACTGAAAGAAACGCCAAGAAGTACTGCAAGACGTCTACAAACTAGTACGAGGACATGTTTCTGCAAATTAAATATTTCCTGAAAATAAGAACATTTTTGCACATTTTTATTTGTGGATGTCCCTCGGTTTTTTTAAAATAACTTTTGCTAAATACACTTTAAAATTAATTAATACAGGACCTTTAATCTACCCTTGTTGAATTTTCTGCGATTAGTTTAGTTCATTTTATTATTACATTACGAAAACAGTAAAAACTTGACTTAGACTTGTCATTTTGCAAAAAAACCATGTGATCTAAAAAACATATGTAAAGAAAAAGTAGTCGGAGAGTATGTCTACCAGTTGTACAGTATGCAGTACAAATATAAAACAACAAATTTTTTTCGTAGTCCTTAAGGCTCCCGCCTACCTGGAGATTTTTTTCCGCGGTCGAGGCCGAGAAACGCGGGAGCGATAAGGACGAAACTGCCGCGCGCATCAAGCGCGCCATCGCCGCTAAGCGCAAGGCTCTGAACTGGCGTGCAGAGTTCTAGTCGTTCTGCATGCACCTATGGTGACCTATTGCTTTATTGGTGGTAATTCTGTTGGAAGATAAAGCCGTTGAGTAGATTTGTATGTATCTGATGCGTATATTTTGAGCTGCAGCGTTTTAAATCAGTTGTTAGCCGTGGTGGAGTCCTCTGGAATAGTGCTTCTAACATGCGTGACATTTTGAAAGCACTCAAAAGCCATCATCTAAAGTGTGTGTTCTTTTTGTAGAACAACACATTGGACGCATGTCTAATAGTTTCGTGGGAAAACGTGTATTACCAACACTCTGCAACGAAATTCGAATGCCAGGTAATCGGGAGCCTTAAGCCATCTAGTTTCTGTGTTCATCGACTACGGACTGCTAAGGGGAGGAAGTAGGAAATAGCTTGTGGGCTCTAATGGAAGTGTGGTGTGTGGCCGTAGGTGGGGGTTTTTTTTTCCCCCACCCGGTACTCGAAACCGACGTTCAGCCCCGAAGAACGGGTACCGCCTGAAACTGGCTGCAGCTGGTTTCGGTCATGTTATCCCTGAGTAACATTCCTCGTCCCTTTCACTCAGCTGTCGGACCGGACCGCTTGCTAGACGCCAGCCGTTTGCGGGCGCAGAAATTTACCTTTCTCAAACAGGCGCTGTAAAAAAAAAACAGGGTAAAAAAATACTAGCAAAAATCATGCAGAATTTTTCTTAACGTTACGTAAACTTCATTTCTTTAAAAAAAGACTTTCCGATTTCCTGTAAATGTACGTGAATTCGCTAATTATGTTTATTCTATATTTCGTTTATAAACACAAATAAACGGAGGGGGGGGGGAAGTTTAAATTTCTCTTTGCGGGTGTTTCAATATGCATAAAAATGGCATTTTTTTTTAAATTTGCCTTGTAGCGGGATTTTTTTAACGCGTACCGAAAAATAAATTAATACCGTAAACCTTACCACTCACCTACCGTAGGCTTACAGAACTCTTTCGGTCACACATAACATCCTAAATTCAAGTTTTATAATCACATAAATGTTTGGTACGCATTGTACTCGTGTTGAGCATTTGCATTAGTTTTTTTATATTAAAAAACTTATACTAGCATTGCCCCCAGTTAAGTTGTCAGCGAATCAGGGAGAGTTGTTACTTGCTGTAGTGTCTCATTAAAACTGCAACATTAAAATTTTATTTCACTAAAATTTATTTATTTTTTTGTTTCCCTTTTTTTTTTTTTTTTTATGCGTGAAACAGTAAAACTTCGTATCTAGGTGCATAATTTCCGTCCATAAACATTTTACAGCTTTTCGTTGTCCGTATGTTGACACTGTAGTCTGCTCGCGGCATCTTCACAATTTCGAATCAAACCATTGAAAAATAACCCTATGTATGACGGGTTTGGTTGCTTTCTGAAAATATAATGTATCACTGGCGTTTTATTCTTCTGTTACCATTAAATACTTTTTTTGTGTGGTTAAATTGGACATGTATTTATATTTTATAAATAAATTAACATTTTTTCATTTATAACGAAAATGGATAAAAAGAGATATGTTTTATGGTAATGCCTAGCAAGTAGTTTTCGTAGAATTATTATTATACTGAGTACCCACAAAAACAGCGCGTAGCCGTTCTGGTGTGATTTTCTAGACTCGGTTAAACTTTGTTTGCCCGAGGTTGAGGAATAGCCTAACATTGGAAGTAAAGCTGTGCTTGCGGAAAGTTGGAAGTAACCTGTAATTAAATTAAGTCATGGGTTAATGGCCAGCATTACTATATACACATGGAAGTATAATATACAGGATGATTCTAAAATCATGGGACAAACATTGAAGGGTGGTAGAGCTCACTAAAGAAACAGTAATTGTATAGGAATATACGGGCGGAAGTGACGCGTTGAGGCACAAACACAATAAATATAACACATTAACGGAAACATAAAACGTTCATTAGCAGCATACTTAACGAGTGATTCCGTACAGAAAATGTTAAAACAGTTGCTGGAAATGCATCCACCAACAGTCACGCATGCTTGGCGACCTCTACATACGGCGTGATTGGCTGACAATGGTGGCGTGCGTGAAATACCCGGCGTATTTGAATCTGTTCGCCAATCACTCCACCGACGCTACCAAGATTGCATTACTGTCGGTGGTAGCAATTTTGAGCAATTATTATAAACATTGTTGCAAAAAGGCATTTAGCGGCTACGTTGTAAATAAACAATGTGTTGCATTTCATGTGTTATGTTTTTGTGTTTGTGCCTCAACGCGTCACTTACGCCCATATATTCATATACAATAATGGCTTGTTTTAGTGAGCTCTACCACTCCTCAGTGTTTGTCCCATGATTTTAGAATCATCCTGTATACGGCGGTTCGGGTTTAATGTATTTCAAATGGGACACAGAAGGCACTGTGCGCCGGCGCCGGGCGGCCGCCATGTTGTGACGTCACCCAACCGTCATCTTGTATCCAGGTGACCTTGACCGTAACCCATGACCTTTACACTGTGTCCAGTGGTGTAAACAATCAATTGTGAGTCTGTTTTAGATCAAATTTATATGAGTGCATGCAGTAGGAGTGATATTGTTATATTTGAAGTATTGTGCTCTACTCGGGTTTTTTTTTTAAATGGACTGAGTTCTTTATGGCGAACGAATGAATTCAAGGAAATATTTTTTAAGAATGTTTCTGAACCAGTTGGTTGGCCTGGTCAGTTGGTCTGGTAAGGTGACACACTTCGGTGTGGTCAGCTCTGGTAGAAATGTTTTGCGAAGATTCTGCAGGTTAGCTACGGGACTCTTATTAGGAGTCTTTTTTTTTTTTCAAGATTTTCCATCTTCGTTTGATTGTATAGGTGGGTGGTATGACAGGTTGGTCTAGCCTGTTTTGCAGGAACTGGTCTCGTCAGGAGCTAGTCTTGTGCTTAGTCAGTCTCGTCAGGAACCAGTTTTGGGTGGAGTTGGTCGTGTGGGTGGTGTTAGTCGTGGGTAGAGTTAGTCGTGGGTGGAGTAAGTCGTGGGTGGAGTTAGTCATGGGTGGAGTTAGTCTTGGGTGGAGTCAGTCTTTGGTGAAGTCAGTCTTGGGTGGAGTCAGTCTTTGGTGAAGTCAGTCTTGTGTGGAGTTAGGTTTGGGTGGAGATGGTCTTGTGTGCAATCAGTCGGTAATTAGTATTGTTAGTCGGTATGAACTCTTGTTGTGACCAGCTAGTAATTGACAATTGTATGGACTGCGAGTTTTCTCGATTTTTCGAGTTCAATGTCATTGGGGTAAAGACAAGGTCAACAACCGATGTGGTGGCTGAATCGAAAGCTCTTCTGGCGACGAAATCGATAATTAATACAGTAGCGTCATCTAGGTGTTGAAAATTAAAACAAATGACAAACAAAACATGGCTGCATACTACAAGATGAGCAATGGTGAGAGAGGTGGAGGTCTGTCGACTTATTAACCAATGAGAAACATTGGTGGCGGGTCGAACGAACGTGAGTACTCAACCAATAAAAAACACTTTTGGGGGTGAAGAGAGCTTAAGTAATCAACCAATGAGAAACATTGGTTGATTCGTGCGCGCTCAGTTTAATAATATTTTGTATGAAAAATATTTATTACTAGGTATTTCAAAACACACTTATTTTCAACCTGTTTTTATTCATATTAACTATAAATAAAACATAATGTGTGCAAATAAAATATAAGTTAAAGTTCAATTTAACAGAAAATAAAACACTTTAATGTCAACAGAAATGTAAAAACGTTGCGATACATGGTGTAATTAGGGAACAATCAAACACGCTGTGCATGAGAAGATTTTTCGAAAAAGTTTAATTTTAAAAAATGCTAATAAACTGCGAATATTTTGAGTGCATTTGCTATGCGAATTTTGTAACTTCACTATGAATGTAACATGTTCCTACGAAAGCGTAATGAAGTAGGAAACCATTCGCCTGTCTTACTGTCATATTTGTCCTTTACTTTGGTGTAGTAAATTTATGAACATTATCTGACGCGTAAGGTTCGAAGTTGAAGTACTCATGTATCGCCAAGAAGTCAGAGTCGTCTGACTTTTAGAACCCTGGGGTAGTTAGAAAGGCGTGTGGGTCTTGAAAGTAAATATAAACTCCTATCTCTAAGCGTAGGGGACAGGAGGGTGCGTGCAGGGCCAGACACCCTTCTTTGTAATATTTATTCTCTACTTTGCTCAACCACCCTCTTTCGCAGGCTTCAGTAGCAGGAACCTGGTTTATGTTGGAAGCACTAAGTAGATTTCCACTAGCGGTATAGTTTGCGCATACATTATTTTCCCTAGTTTTCTTCGCAATTATTGGGTCACTGTTTCATTTAGCTGCATTTTTTCCCTCTAAGTACTCCTATACGATTGTGTTTGGTTTTTATGTTAATATTTTTGAATACAGTAAATTATTTGTTTATGCTAACCTAACTAATCCATTGCAGCTAACGGCCCAAATATTTATTGCGGAAATAAATAATTTTGTTTTCGCATCATCACAAGTGATGGAAAGTGTGGCACGATTTTCTTTAAACTAAAATAGAGTAGACGTGCCATATTGTTTGTAACTACGATCGCATCTTGTCCATGCCTCCATATCTAGAATCGATTACAGGGAAGGGTACGCCGTGTTTCTACGTGTACAACCCTAAAGCTATATGACGTAATTTTATAATTTAATTTTTGACTGGCTCTTCCCGCCAAGACGAACCGGGTTCGACTCCCAGCGGCGTCGCTCGACGTAGCTGCGGCTAAGTTCAGCACGCTCTCTACTAAAGGCAGGTCAGTCCCCGCCATCTTCGTTACAGGTTTTGTAGTTTATCTTAGCGATCGACAAGAGCGTAGGGCACTCATCTGCACATCTTATAAAAATCGGCATTTCTCGACTACTGTTGCTAACGTAGCTGCTGTAACTGCCCGCAGGAAAAATCACTTATTTATTGCCGGGCAGTAACAAGTCAAAAATTAATGAGGGCATTGAAGCTGTTACTTATGTCGTGTCGTGCAAGAATTTTTTGTAAAACATACTTAAATAAAAAATATTGCAAAAAAATAGATAAATCCAAGATGGCAGGGACTCTTCCTCTAAAGTGAGTGCTTTTATATGCAATCGCACTACTTTTGAATAGGTTTTAACGCAAATATAATAAAATTAAGTAACGAATTTTTTTCTTCTTCTTTATAAAATCATGGGTTTGTTTTTAATACCAAATGTAAACATATGGAGTTCATAGTTCTTGTGGCGATACCTGAGCAATTGTTGCGAACGTGCTCAGAAGAATATCTGTCAACGTCATATTTAGTATGCGTTAACAGAATCTCACTTATAATATTGTTGAGGGGTATCGAAGATGATTTACAGTCAGAAATAGAGCTGGCTGCATAAAGAATACGCTATACGCTGAATATTCTAACGTTATGTAAAGCTCCATCACCGTCGATTATCTGGTGACTGGGAGGGGAGGGGGGCGGATTCCATGTAGCAGGCTTCAAAAAATGGCTATTTACGTCCCATTACCTGGGATAATGCCCCCTTTGTAGCTTAAAGTTTTACCCGTAGAGGGAATATGGAGTAAGGAGTGCATGCCAACCACGCGGAGTGAGAAGGTACAGAGATTCGATGCTGAACTGCATTTCTGCCAGACACGGTTCGCTCAAAATGCAGCTTGCTGTCTACACAAATGTTTCGAAAATTTTAGTTGACTTCTTCAGACCAACCTTAAATGTAAAGTTTTATTGGCGTGAATACGTTTTAAAAATCAGACAGGCACACTGTGCAGAAGGTTTTGTTGATTCATGCAAAGTTTGTTTGGCGCAATCAAATTGATTCTTTGTATAGGGACCGTGAAATAATTTGCTGATGAGATCACATTATTTGGTTGCAGTTATCTGGTTGCCCAAAACAAAAGTTTTGGTTGGTGCTACTAAATATTTGTATTGATCTACGTACATCAAAGTGTTTCAGTTGAAATGTGGTGAAAGTAACTAGAGGCCCGACCTTATATTCTTTGTATATTTTCGATATCAATTTTATTCGGTATAAATATTATTATTATGAATTGGATACATAATAGAATTTGAATCATAAATATGTTATAAACTTTAAGAACTATCAATTTCATGAACTAAAACAGGTCACAAATTAGTTTTACTATCTGGTACTTGATCACCTTTAATATACACTGAAGAGCCAAAAAAAAAAACTGGTACACCTGCCTAATATCGTGTAGTTCCCCCCCCCCTCTCCGAGCATACAGAAGTGCCGCGAGACGATGTGGCATGGACTCGACTAATGTCTGAAGGTATGCAGGAGGCATTGAAATCTGTGCCAATTTGAGAAAGGGTTGCACGTCTGTCAAGTTTAATAATGCTCGTCANTCGTCGTTTGTACCGTTTTTTCACGATCTCATTCCTGCCACAGCGATGTCGAAGATTTGATGTTTTACCCGATTCCCGATATTCACGTTACACTCGTGAAATGGTCGTACGCGAACATCCAAATATTATCGCTACCTTGAAGATGCAATGTCCCATCTCTCGTGCGCCGACTATAACACCACGTTCAAACTCACTTAAATCTTGATAACCTGCCATTGTAGCAGCAGTAACCGATCTAGCTGCCGACCGCATCGCGTTACTCTGATTGGATCCATACCTCTGTTATTTGCATACGCACGCCTATACCAGTTTTTTTTTTTTTTTTTTTGCTCTTCAGTGTACAATGGTTTATTTCTATTTATATGAATTTCAATTTTTTTATTTGGTTGTGTTGGAAAATAAGCATTACCTAACATTTTAACTTTTAAATTATATGGACATGTAATTTGTCTTGTTTGAAACTTATGAATAACTTACTATAATTAATAAACTTACATAAATCACCTTGCACCCTTGCGCAACGCCTTTCAAATACTGGACAACGTGCACAAAATAAATCTTTCAAGTTCTACATTTTCACTTTCCAGTTTCCTGTTGAACTTGTTTTCACTGTTACCATCATAATTGTAACAAAAAATGCAAACAAACTCTCAAGATGTATTTTTGAACGAAGGCAATCAAATGAGTGGCCAAACAAATATAGGCAGTTCATTCAACTAAATATTCTGCTGGCAGTCTTAATTTCTTTTGTCCCAACACAGAGGTTTTGTTTATTCAAGCACGTAATTTGTTAGATGTACAAAATTCATTTTTAGCTTTTCAACTGTTGTTCATATCAACGCACTATTTTGTTGGGGCGATTAAATCTATTTTTGGCCCTATACGAAGAAATATTTTGTAGGCTGGTACAAATCTTTTGCTAATTGCACATGGGGTACCGGGTCGGAAACGGCGATACAACGTTTGCCGGGTTATCGATTCCGATACTATAACTTCGCGAATAATAACACGATTGAAGTAAATGTGGTCTCGTTCGACTGGATATACTACTACGATGCGAGCATGGCCTTGTGTTGGCGCTGCGCATGCGCGAGGCACGGGTGGGGGCCCGCGGCGAATGGCGGCATTTCAAGGTTTGGGCATCTCGCGACTCTGATGTGTAAACGCGCTGGCTTTGGTGTGAAACAAAAGATTCAAAGTAGATGTATCGATTTAAATCGTAAAAGCCAAGTATCAACTTCGTTACTTTCATTTAATTCTCATACCCCAAAGAAAAAATATCACGCGTATTCACGTAGAACCAACGGATATGGCATTGACACTGTCGCGCCCCGATTTTCTTTTACAAAAGCAGAGTCTGTTGAAAAACTAAATGTAAACAAACGGACACGGGAAGATTTCAATGCGTGATTTTGACAGCCTTGCACGTAATTCGTAATATACGTCTATGGTTTTCCTTTGGCCCATAAAAATGACCATTTAACCAACCTTCCTTCTCGCTAGTAGTGCCAAATGCTGATCACGTTTAACTGAGCATTTTTAAAACCCTTGCTTGGGATCTTATTTTCATTTCCATTTTTTACCATTCCGCCATATGTAAAAATTAACATTGCCAAGGACCCGTTATCTTTATTAATGTGTCGATGAATTGAAACTGTGAAAATTCTAGGGGCATAACAATTGTTATATGTAGTCGCTTTGCATCCTTTCCGTTTCCATCGCCCTATCGTAATTGCGAAGCGCAATGATTCAATGGCATCACCGGTAACTGGAAAAGACCGCGCAGTTGCAAACGAACCACCGCGTAAAATTTTGACGCTTTCGGAACTCGGTAGCGCGCCGCTCCCGTCCTTGGAAGATTGGATATATTTGGATAGTCGCAGCGGTTTTCCTGGTCATGACCCCGCCTCCCTCCCAGCGCTACTCATGGTGCAAACAACCTTCCAGGCCAGGCCAACTAAGGTATATAATATATATAACGTTGACACACAAGTATAAAACGCTCGTGATGCATGTCATATCTAGGAAACAACCAAACACGTCATTCATGGGGTGATTTTTCAAAGGTTTGATTCAAACAGTGTGAAGATTACTGCAAACAGACTATAGCACATAATAATTGAAACCAACATGTTTCTTCGCGGTTTCTTCGCACTTTTTGAATAGAACCTTTTTCAAAAATTACCAAATTTGTCACGTGTTTGGTTCTTTGCTAAATATGCCATGCATCACGAGCGTCTTATAATACTGTTATCATAAAAGTACTTAATTTTTGGTTAAACTGAATTTTTACTTATCTGTATTTTATTTATCTATAAATTATATTTCATATATTATTAATCAGATTAAAACTACAGAGAAAATAGGTGTGTTGGTAATGTCAGGAAATAAATACTTCTCATGCAAAATATTATTGAAGTGAGTGGGCACGAATCCGGTGCACTGGCCCTTTGGTATGATTTTATAGACCTAGTCCGAATTTGTTTGCATGAGGCGGAGGAATATCCTGGAAGTAGAAATTTAGCAGGGCTTCAGAAATTTTGGAAGTAACTGCGAACGGAATATACGCCAAATTCAGCATGCATTTATGTATAACAGACTTCTGATAACCACATCCATTGCTACAGACGTCACCTTCAAACACGGTAAAGACGCGAGATCGATTTTCACAAGCCGGTTCTTGTAAGACAGAAACGAAAAAAGTCTTGCATCGGCGGCAAGAGTGACGGGTGCAGCCCTCCTAAAAAAAAAGCGTCGCTACGAGAAGCTGCGTCGCATCGCAAGCAGATCAACAGAACTGAGTCAGCGTTAAATGGGGTATCACTCCCAGGGTCCACCCGTTTCCGCGCGATTTCGCACCCTTGCCGCGTGTGTTCCGGGGAAAGTTATAAAACCCGGATGTAACGCGAGGAGGTGGATAGATAGTAATCGATATCTACGATCGCAACACCCCCTCTTGCTCCTACCAATCCCCTCAGCTAGCTGTTGGCCGGAATGATGGAACACATTCCGAGTTGGTGCGCGAGGGGGTAAAAGTGCTGCCCTCGCGCAGTTGAATGGGCCACCAGGATCTCCACACTTTCCGGCCTCAGAGCGGGAAGCCTTAGGAAAAATTCCCTCATGGTTTCCCACCCCACCTTCGCCTTCGGAGAAGAATGAGAGAAAATTTCCCCCTTGGCAAATAGCGAAAACTTTCGACACGAGTTCCTGATGGTTATCGGTAAACATAGTCTTCAGTAATGGTGCCGATCTGTCAAAACATCTGATTCCTCTCTAATGGCAGACGCGGAGAAGTGCTGGACGGCCTGATCTCTTGAGATTGGATCAAGCATTCTCGTATATCTGAAGTAACTGAGCAGATTCCTTGAAGAGTGGATACTGAACTTGTCAATAGAGGACTAACTTCACCGTTACGAGTTTTTCGGTACGGGCTTTTTTATGACCAAATGAGCACGACAAAACATCACGGAAGTCCGATGAAGTGTTCGTAACACATGATTAATTTCACGCGTGCTTGTATCAAACATTATAGTGATGTTGTTTTGGCGTAATTTATTTCAAAATTAGCGGCACACATTCCGAAATATTTAATCAATGAACTCTAGAGTCATGGGGCCACGGTGGCTGAGCGGTTAGACTGCTCGCCTCCCACCAAGGCAAATAGGGTTCAATTCCCGACAGGGTTGCTCCCGGATTATTGCAAGTCGGAATGGTGCCGGATGATGCCGCTGGTTGGTGGGTTTTCTCGGGGATCTCTCGTTTCCCCCGCCTTTGCATTCCGGCTCTGCTCCGTACTCACCTCGTTCCACCCTCATCGGCTTTCAAGGCCTCTTGTTAAGAGCCGCCCAAACCTCCCCACGCCACTCTAGAGACACTGGGCACTGCCACGTGAACAGTAATACAAGCATCCATTGAAGCTCACAAAATTGCACCACGGTATATTTTCAATGTAAATAATAATAATAGTAATTTAATAGCACAAGTTTATTTTTCAGACTTCAATTTTATGTAGTTGCATTTGCTATGTCAAAATATTACGTGGAATATTAGCCTTTCCAAAACCAGAGACTTCGTCTTAATACAAAAAAAAAATGTCATTACAGAATGTATTATTTCTTTGAGATCAGCTGTGAGGATGTTTTATTTATTACGTAAGTCAATATTTCACGTTCAGAATTTTAGCCTGTCATTAAAATTCATGTTTCAGGTGGACATTCCATTTATAAACTAGGAATGGAAATGAATACACCCGATGGCTGTAATTATTTGTTTACCAAGTTAGGTTACGAAATTGTTATAGTAATAAATGTGTTACCACCAACCCACTTGTCAATATAACATGCATAAAGCGCAAGAAAATTAATTTATGTTATGGTCATAAATGGTTGACTTTATAATTGTACAGAAACGTCCAGACATGTTATATCTATATTTAATAACTTGCTGCCACGTCTACTGAGAGTATTATAATCAGTACGTACTTCTGAATATATGCAGTATAGACAGTGATTTTTTTGTAAATTTGTTTAGAAAATGCTTAAATTTCGGCTGAGTGCCTACACTACAAGGATGAATGTATTCACTTACTCTTTACAGCTGAATTATGTAAAGTTCAATTTTATTTGTCTTTCTGGGAATAAATATAATAAGAGGAAAAATTTCGCACGACTTCCTTTTTAGAAACTATTTCCGCATACAAAATAATTTTGTGAACTAAAATCATTGCAATTTCTTCGGTTTCGTTATTATATGTTAAAATATAGGCTGGTCACCTAATTTTTTTTCACCATGCAGCTTATTATGCTGTTATAATCATACTTCGAAATCATTCAAAACTCATTTTAAAACCTATAAAGTTGAAATTTGAGACACTTGGAGAGTACGGCATGGTTAAAACATATTAAAACTTGACTAGCCACATTATTGTTCTTTACATTTAAAGTATGAAATAAAGTAAAAAAAAAATAACCAGTAGTTAGAAAATGTGTGTTCTGGGACACCTGACTGTTTAGCTGAGGAGCCGCAGCGACCATATTGCAGTACTTTTTTTTCATTAAAACATTCAAAATTTCCTTTTCCCCTCAAAAAGTCCAAAATTTCCCGAATTTCCCTCTGTACTAAAATTGTTATGAGTCACTCAGTCCTAAAATAGCATAACACCCAATTGTGGCTAAGTGACTCTATTTTGGTAATTTGAGGTTGGGGGTTACCCTAACATTCATGCTCTGACATTCCATGTCAGCACCATCCATCTTGTCTGAAGAATGTTCGAGTTCATTGCCTTGGCATGCAACTTCTCTCACTCCTTCCAGTCTCTCTCCCCCACTTCCATTCTCTCTCGCCTTCTCTATCCCATAGGATTTTCTCATATTCCTTTCAGTCTCCTTTATTTTGTCTCTTGTCTTTTTTTCATCCTCCCTCATTCCTTCCTGTATCTCTCTCTCTCTTGTCCGTTTTATCCCTTGGGTGTTATCCCGTATTCCTTCCAGTCTCCTTTATTTTCTCTCTTGTCTTTTTTTCTCATGCACCCTCATTCCTTCATGTCTCTCTCTCTCCCTTGTCCATTCTATCCCTTGGGGGTTTTCCCATATTCCTTCCGGTCTCCTTAATTTTCTCTTTTGCCTTTTTTTTCTCATGCACCCTCATTACTTCATGTCTCTCTCGCGCCTGCTCTATCCCTTGGTGTTTTCTCATATTCCTTCTGATCTCTTGCATTTTACATCGTCTGTCTTTCATCCCCGCGTCAGCCACCAGTCGTCTGCTGTAGGTGGCCAACATTGATTCCCGCATCCACCACCAGAGTTTGCTAAGTCATCATTATTTCCCGCATCTGCCCCCAGTCGGTTGCTGTAGATGGCCGTCTTCGATTCTCGCGCCCGCTACCAGAGTGTTTGAAGTCCTACAGTTAGAGGCTAGGTGCGTAGGTACTATCGTATCCATTTTGTGTGAGTTGGTTCACTTTTCGCCTTCAGGAGCGTGCTAGCATTGGGGAATGTAGTTCAAATGGTAACGGCCAGGAGTGCTGGGGATTATTTTTTTTTAGATGGTAGTCGTTTCGGAACTCAAAAGAAATGCCAGAGGCATGCGAGATCGTTCTAGCACCCTTGGGGTCGGCAGTCGAGCGTCTTGCTCACAAGACCACTTATATATATCACCATTGCATGGTATGGGGGGAAAATAAAATAATACTCTCATCAGCCTGCGCACTCACCAGACAATAAACTTGAGCATGTTTAATTGTTTAAGATGCAGTCGTAAAACTCATAACATAGGCGTCACCCTCACCCCTTCCCCCCTGACTATTAAATGGAACGCAGGGCCAAGTATGCCCTAAGCCATCGTATAGGCATAGTTGGCTGTAATTCCCGAACTGTTAAATATATAGTCGTAAAATTTATAACATAGGCTAAAATTCTTAACATAGGCATCACCCCCGATGTCGAATAGGATGGTAGAGACAATTATGCCGTACGCTCTCTTATAAGCATGGTTGGCTGCCATTTTCGAACCATTTAAGATATAGTCTTCAAATTCATAGCATAGGCATCGCCCTTCATGCTGAATAGGACGGTAAAGACACTTAGACATTAAGCCCTCGTATAAGCATAGTCGGATGTAATTTTCGAACTGTGTAAAATACAGCCACCAAATTCATAACATAGGCATCACCCCCGACGACGAAAATAACCACCTTAAGCCCTCCTATAAGCTGTAATTTCCGAACCGTTTAAGGTACAGCTACCAAATTTTTAACAGTCCCAGGTAACGTTATGGAGACTTAAACCGTCTTTAGATTACATTGTGAATGGGCAGGAAAGCTAGCCGTAGACATGTCTTGCGACAGTAAGTCCAATGCATGCTGTCTCGTGCCAAGCAAAGTTGCGTTACCTTTACATCAACCCCAGCGTGTGTGTCTTTAGATTATCGCTTCTACCAAATGCTGCACCACACATATCACATGTTAGTATTCTGGAGGTTGGTTTTTTTTTTTTTATCATTCGATTTTTTGATGACGACGTGCATTGCAACTTTTACTGAAGGTCTCTTGCCTCAGTAACTGCATTGTTTTCCACGTAAGTGTTGAACACTCTGTGATGGTTTGCATGTAGTTTTAGAGGGCAGACTCGATTGTACGTCCTCATTGGTTTTCATCATCTTGAAGCAAATGTGAACCCAAACTCTTGTACTACTGCGCAGTGCTGACTCCTCACATGAGTCCTCACTGCTGACTCCTCAATGCTGACTCCTCGCCGCAGACTCCTCGCTGCTGAATCCTCACTGCTACCTTCAGACAGTACCGGTGCTGCACATATCAGTTCAACAACTGAGTGATTTTCTGCGGTTGCAGTAATTCATACTGTCATTCCGCCGCCTGTCTAAGGCGAAGCTACGTTGTAATTCTCTGTAGTGGGGGTAGAGGGAAATCAGTATCTGGCTGTTTGCTAAGTGGCCTAAGTAAGTTTGTTTTCAACTGTAGCTGACCTATCGTATGTAATATCCAACGAGAACGCTATTCTGTATACTGGCTTCGACACTGTCTTCGATTTCGTACATATTATAAAGAGGCACATTTTAGGTCTTGAAGGCTCTCTCACTATATTCATTTTCATGTGGTTTTGATTTGGTATGTTTACATTCTAACCATATATTGTATTTTAAAGTGCCTTCTTTATGCAACTCGAGTGTAATTTTATCTATAATACTCTGCTTCAAGTGTTTAAGATATGTGCAAATATATTTCGCCATGCCTGGCGAATTATATACAACGTAAATATTCATTAGATCGTGGAAAGCAGATTCTTTCAGTATTAATACATTGTTATTTGGTAATCTTGCAACACTTACAGGTGTATGAGCTTTATATATACACAATTGTGACATGGTTGTCATGCGACTCACAACATATTTGTGCCTCTTGGAGATGTATTTCGCGTCGCACTTTGTCTGGAACGTTGTTACTTCATAACACGATAACTTACGACCACACTTATAACAGCTACAAGTTAAGTAAGCCCATGTCGTCTTCTTCAAACATTTTCCAGTTTTCTCATGTTGACGGGCACTGCAACTTTTACTAAAGGTCTTGCCGCAGTAGCAACATGAATATCTTGATACCTGTGGAGAATTGTCTGCACTGTTCACACCCAGGTCTGGTGTTGCCGTTGGTAACAGCGCACCAGTATCCAATGCAGCAGGTGCCTGGCCTTGACATGTTTTTGATGCAGAAAATATACTACTTTGCTATCTGGCATGATAGCACGTTGCAAGATGTATTTTTAAGGTATAACATTGTCAAAATTGAGACTTGCACTGTTCACGTACATGTTAAGGTAGATTGCTCCATGCTTATAAGACAACCAGTCTCATGTCGACTGGCATGGCAGCTTATAGAAAAAGGTCTTCTTGCAGTGGCGACACAAATAACTTTCCTGAATATTTTCCATCGACGATGAAGAGCACGTTCTCCATAGCCACTGTTCACTCTTCGAAGTCTGAATAGCAACTAAGTTCAGCCAGTCTATACTAAAACCTTCATATATATTGCCAGTTTTACAATACTTTAAGATTCATGTCTATCGACTTCACGTCCCATGCACCGAACTGGAGTCTCTTCTACCATTCACGTTTAATGTAAAAGTTGTTAGAGCATTAGGAGGCGCCACGTGTTGTACGCTGTTCCTACAAGTACTAGCCAAGATGATGATGATTGAGAAACAAAGAAAAACGCTCTTATTATACAGTTTTAAGGTAGATGAACATGGGAACACTCTGCGTAAACCACGTCCTCTGCTTGCAATAGCAGGGACCATGAAACCGTAGTCGACGGGCTATTTATTGCAACATTTTGATGGTTTCGTCAACAAAATACCACGATTTATTTCTTCTAACGTAATGATATACATGTACCTTGGATGACTTCAAGCTACCTTGACCTTGACCTTTGGCCACCATCTCGAACAAAATTTACCGCTTAAAAAAATCGCAATTAATTTTAAACCCGCATAAAAAATCATAATACCTTGGCGACTGAAGACGGGGATCCTATCATTTTTAATTTTTCTAAAAATTGCTATTCTTTTTTGTTTTGTTTTAAGCGGTAGATTTTGTTCTAGATGGTGGCCGAAGGTCAAGGTGGCATGATGTCATCCAAGGTCAGGTCAAGGTTAAGGTCGCATGAAGTCATCCAAGGTACATGCATATCGTTACGTTGGAAATAAAACGCGGTATTTCGTTAATGAAACGGAGGAAATTACAGCCTTCTAAACTTGCACGTTTTGTTACTCGTTCATCCCGAGTTCTTTACAAGGCTGTGTAGTGTGTGCAGTGTTTTGTTTTGGCTGTCTTTTGTTTTCATGTGTTTGTTTATATAACTGTAAAAATAAATTAAGTTACGTTTTTCCTAAAGATTAATTGATAATTACGTTTGGAAACACGAACTCCTTTTGGGCAATAGTAAAAGCAATAAAATAATTCTTTATATGCTATTTAAAAAAAATTATATCTATTAATTTCCGTTATGTACGTGTATGTGCGTTTTGGGTACTTAAAAACACAGTACCTCCAAATATTTTCACTTTTATGGAGAATTTTTTTTTTTTTTTCCTATTTGTAAACATTTTGGTTGTAAATCGCTTTGGCTGGGAGACGGACGAATGTATCACGGACGGACGGATGACGGACGGACGGACGCGATGGGCTATTGTGAATCCTGCCTGTGGCTACAGCACTGATTTGCGAATGATTCGTGCCAGTGACATGAAGCACCAAACACATAGTTCACTCGCTCTGATAGTTAAACAAGCGCATATATTTTTCCAAAGTACAGCATGGATCAAAAATATTCTCGTCGTAGCATCTGAAATCACAAATTAACGACGATTTGGAAGAGTTAACTGAGAAATTTTGAAACTTTTTTTGTTGAAGGAGATCATAAATAATTACGGGGGCCTGATTTTTTTTTTTTTTAGATTATGATTTCCCTTTTGTTTGCATTGTGTTATAGAGCTGTAAAGACTGAAACTAATTATGTTCACAAACGTCATCAAACATGGCCGCCGGACGAATTTACAAGACAAAAACGTTCTAGGCTTGTCGTGTGCCCGCGCACCAAGAAAAAGGTTTTGTTTGAATTTAAAAAAAAAAATTGGCGCAACCAAATTAATTGTTTGTATATGGGCAGTTAAATATTATGTTGTTTTTATGTGGTTGCCAAAAAAAATATTTTGTTGGTGCACCTAAATTTCTTTGGCTCTACGTAAATTAAAGAGTTTCGGTCAATATAGAACTAATTTGAAAACTAACCGAGGTTCTAACCTAGTTCGTTTGCGTCCGATTGCTACGTCCTAGCAACGTCAGCTAAGGAGACCGCTGGGGAAGAAGACATGCTTTTTAATATATGCTTTCCTAATACTGGGCAACATGCACAAATCAATATTTCTTGTTTTACAGCTTTACAGTTTAGTTTCCCGTTGGACTTGTCTTATGAGGATGTTTATACTATTATTAACCAGCGATAACTGCACTGAAACTCACTGTTGCCACCCTAATTGTCACAAAAAAATACAAAATAAACTCTTGAGCTGTAATTTCAAACGAAGGCAATCAAATGAGTGAATAAAAACTTATATACCGTTGATTCAACTAAATGTTTCGTCGACAGTCTGATTTATTTTACCCCAACACAGAGGTTTTGTTCATTCAAGCGTGTATTGTGTCAGATGAACCAAATTAATTTTGTTGCTTTAAGTTATGTTTACTTAGCAAAATTATGGTTGGGGCAAATATATATTATATATATATTTATATATATATAATATATATATATATATGGCACTATGGAAACCAATATTTAGTTGGCTTTTCTCTCAGTACCACCGAAGCACTAAACAGCAATAAAATCGTACTTTCGCTATGCAACGGAGATGGAATAGTTCGAGGAGAGAACAAAATACACCTTGGAAAATCACCGCTTAGAATAGTCATAACTTAGAATGTTATAACTCAGAACAATCATAGTTCAGAAAATCACAACTTGGAGAACGGTCGTACAGTAGAAAAATTCTACTTAGAAACACGCGGCTGAGAATCGCATATCTTAGAAACGTCGAAACTGAGAAAGTCGCAACTTAGAGCCATTACATCTGAAAAACACGCGCAGAAAATAATTATAAATACACAACGTAGAACCACATGCCTTAGAGAGGCTGTAACTTAGAAAATCATGGTTTGAACTATCACAAGTTGTAAACGCAGAAGTTAGAACCACGCAACTGAGAAATAGCGCCACTTAGAAAATTCCATGTAACGTTTCCAAGTCGTGTTTAGAGTTGCGTATTTCTGAGTTATGACGGCACTCAGTTCCAGCAGTTGTGTTGCGGCGAAGACTTGCGTAAGGAAGCTGGCGGAGAAGGTGGGCTGGCGCCAGAGGGTTAGGCTTCGTCTTNCTTGCATTATCTCCAGAGACCATGGCAACCTCTTGGAATGGCCGCAAACTCACCACCCTTGTGATTCTCTCGCTTGCCGTCCTGTATTCTGCAACTCGGAACGGATTAAACGAATCTTTAAGGGTCCAGCCTGCCCGGCTCTTGAACTGCGTCGCTGAGTGTTTGACATCCTGGTTTTTCTCGGCGGAACTGTTGGACGTGCTCCCGGTATATACACCTACGAAAAGAGTGAAGAAAGTGAAAAGATATTTGGGCGGCTCTTAACAGCGAGGTCTCGAGAGCCGACGAGGGTGGAAGTGAGGTGAGTAAGGAGCAGCGCCGGAATGCCTAGGCCGGGGAGAAACAGGGGGATGCCTGAGATAACCCGCCGACCAGCGGCACCGTCCGGCACGATTTCCCACGTGCGCAAATCAGGAAGCGACCCCGCCGGGAATCGAACCCGGTTCTCCCTAGGTGGTACGCGAGCAGTCTGACCACTACACCACCGTCGCACCCACCTACGAAAAGACATTACACTCCAGACGAGGAAGGATTGGTACTTTAAAGTTACCATGCATGCTGTACATATTAGTTTGGAGCCCTCCAATATTGTTAAGAACGCCTTTTCCAGACTGACGTGTCGTATCTTAAAACATACTAGCCTGACACGAGCCAAACTACGTTGGGAGCTTGTAATGAACTTTGCAAGAATGTTCCTAGGAAATGAAATTTGTGATACTATGAATATTGCAGTAGTGGTTCTCTGCAATAAAATGACCAGGAGAAATTGAATGTAAAATATTTGTTATTTATGATACGTTTTTATCTATGACATGTGTACACAAGCTGGCTTCAAATTGACATAATTTGCGGCTCTATAATAATTTAAGCACGTAAATTTTCTGTGAAAACATGCGATACTTGTTTACAATTTCTGGAAATTCATAACAACAACAAGTAAAAGAACTTCTTACTTTGGAATTCGAAACTCTACCGAACAATGCACTATAGCAGGACGAGAAATGCAAATTGTTAAAACATCGTGAACAGGGAAATTTTTTTGTTTTATCTCGAGAAAAGAAAACCAATTTGTTGCTGCTGCTTGAAATTTACGTCTGTTTTAAAACTTCTTGGCAACCTTAATTGACTACATTTTGCCTCTCGCTCTCAGCTGGTTTAATGTTCTGCTGAATAAAAATGAGATGGTTGGGGGGGGGGAGTAGCAGATTAAAGCGGTAACAAAAAAGTATTAAAGCGTTATTACAGACCATAATACGAACGGTAGCTAGCCCCGGAACGATGCGAAAAGCTGGTCCCATTTCAGTGATGTTCAGTCCCTTAATGCGATCCTGCTGTGAGTTAAATCGAGTTTCCAACTTTTTTTTCCCGTACAGTTAACTAATTCGGGCTCATGTGTCTATGACAACCGTACAAAACACCTGTAATATATTGTACACACGTTCGAGATCTCAACTACGAAAACCAAGATGTATCAATGCTGCAAAAAAAGGTTTTGTTATTTATACGCAATAGTAAAATGAAATAAGGAATTATGATACCACAGTTCAAATCATTACGATATATGGAGATTAAGCCCGAGAAATAAATGAAAATGTGAAGTTTATTTCTAATTTCTTCTTTCTTATGCGATCCTATAAACCCATTACGTAAGGGTTTTTTATTATTGGCTTAAAATTTTACCTTGGTACACATTAGTTACAAAAAATATAAAAACATATTCTGTTTGCATACAGGTAAATGACCTATGATTACACCAACGAATAACAATAACAAAAATTGTTTGCTGAAACGTTGAAATGAAGTTTCTGAAATGTACACGGTACAAAATTTTCGTTCATTTTACAGACAATTCTTTATAAATAACTTGTTATAAAGTTTGTTACACAAGTGAAATATTGTATGTTTGCAAAATATTGTTTTATAAAACATACAAAAATTTTTATGTTTCTCCATACTTACAATACAAATGTTGTCTTCAGTAGTTTCTTGCTAAAATTTAACATTATTTTGTACTTGTGGCACTATAAGGCACAGTACAAGATTGGAAGGTCTTTATCTAGGAAATTATCGACTTTAGGTTATATGTTGATATGGACATTTTTCGTGTTATTTTTGGGTGTGCTATCCACTCATCGGTTATTTTCTGCCGCGACGGAAGCTCAGCGAAAACTCATAAGCGCAATGTTAAATCATCAAAAGGATGTACATCCGCCAAAACTGATAAGCCACTGATAACAACTGCCGGGAGCAGGCTGGCACGTCAGAACTTGCAACTGACGTTCAAGGTCAAACCTGTTTTCGGACGTGTTAAAAGGATCTGGGATGGGAAAATGAAACTCCTCGTATATTACATACATGTAATTAAGCAACATAAACGTACTGTGCATGACCCAATACACGAACATCACCATTAGTACCAACCAATTTTCTGAATACCCATATTGCATCTGTATAATCCCCGGCGTGCGTCTGTTTCGGGTAGTCTTGAATGGCCGTCAGTGCCGAGAGAGTGCAACGCGAACGAGTTGGGAGATATCGGGCGACGACGCAGTGACAAGCGAATGCAGTGAGCGACTATCTGGATAGCAGAGTCAGGGACTGACCTTGAAATGCGAGAAAGTGGGACTTGTTTCGGGAGTTGTGGACATTATTAGAGTGCAATTATGCATAAAGGGGGTTCAAGTGCAAAAAAAATATTTTATTCTGTGTTTTTATAATATTTTATAGTTCTGTTTATCACAACAAATAGTACATTGATAGAAGTATCAAAAACTTTAGAAGATTAATTTACGAAAATTAATGATGGAAAATACAAGAATTTGTAATTTATAGGTATTAGCATACAAATTTAAAAATGCATAACTTTCATTTTTGGCTACAGTTCAAATTAGTTGTTAATGTCATTAGAATAAGAATATGAAATTTCATGGAATCTCTACCAAAGGTTAAGTCAAAATTTTATTTTATTTTTACAAAAAATTGAAATCTTAAATAGCCAGAAGTTAAACACTAATCGCAGGCGAACAAAATGCCACACTTCAAAGAATTTTCTTCACGGCGTTCATAAATCTTAAAAAAACACTTTAGCTTAAATCAAACATTGTGCTATAACTTTTTAAAATTCGTTTGCCATAAATTTTAAGGGGAAAATTCTTATAGTTCTACTAAAATTAGTATGTAATAAATATTTTTAAACAGATTTTGGCATTTTTACCAAATAGTTTTTTATATTGTATAGCAAAACGGAAATATAAATCATGGCTAGGACTTCAATTATATAGGCTATTCACGGTAAAGTCAGCACTTATTGAAGCCATCTCATTCAGAATAAAAGTCGATAAATATATTTTATTGTAGCCTTAGATGTTAACTTCAGAGTCCGGCGAAATATATACTATATTTATTACTTACACGGCAATATTTATTTTAAAAAGTGGTGGAAGAATACGATAATGGCTGATAGTAAAAATGTAACTAAGGCCTCAGAAGTGCCCAATTTACCATGAACAGACTATAATTGAGAGTAGTATAGAAATTACACCCACCAGCAAAAAGTGAGTAGAGAGATTTGGGTGGCTCTCAACAACCATATCTTGAGAGTATCGTTTGAACAGATAAGGGTGAAACGAGGTGAGTATGGACCAGCGTCAGAATACAAGGGCGGGGAGAATGGGAGATCCCCGAGAAAACCCGCTGACCGGCGGCATCGTCCGGCTCGGTTCCCACATGCGAAAATCCGGGGGCGACCCCTTCGGGAATGGAACCCGGTTCGCCTACGTGGGAAAGCTAGCGGTCATACCACCACACCACCGCGGCCCCACCAGTAATAACAGGTGTAAGCAGTTTCATTATTTACAATAATAGTTGCGTGTATTTTTATAACACCATGAATAAATTAAGGAAACAAATTTGGTTCTTTTGTTCCGTTAAGACCTTCATCATTCACGAACCTGGTTACGCCGTACGCAATTTGTTGCAGCTGGTACGACGGTTTTATTGCTGCGCAAAAAATATCTCATCTCTTAAGTGCAATGAAACCGGTCCTTCAAGGACTGCCAAAACTGCACGCCGTTCTGATATTGTGTTTCTAATTCCACCTCGCTTGAAACTCTTGCCTTAAAAGTACAGCGCGCCATTTCTTGGTTTCGTGCTTCGCTTGTAGCTTGTCGCTCTCATGAAATTCCGAGAATTTCTTGTAAAGTTCGTGTCTGAGCTAAGCTTACTTGGCAGGTGGTGTGGTCTTCAAGATGAGATGTGACATCGTGAGTTCGTGCAGACTAACATGAATGCGTTACTGTGGAAAGCAAAGCATTTGATCTAATTTATGCACCGCCGCGCAAATAGACTATAACCAAACGACACATGAAATACTATTCTTTTTATCTGCATCTTGTTCAAAGGAAAGTGAACAATGAATAGACGGATTTAAATCCCTTCCTAGGTGATATGCAGGTAAAATTATTTCTAAGGTTTTTTCGCACATGTTTACACAAATATAACAAGTAACTACAAAGAACAAAAAATAGTAAGTCTCTGAACATTCTGCCGCACGACTTCGTGAGCTTAAACGACACGTGATGACGTTAAAAATTAATTAGTGACTGAAAAGTAAACATGTAAGATTACGAATTTGAAAGGAAAAAATTATTTATTTTTGTATATTTTCTCAGATGCCAAAATAACATTTGTTTACAACTTTAAATTACATCCTTATATAAGATTTGAATTTCATTGAAATATGTCTGTGAGTTTCGTGAGCTTCCAATCATCAGTTCGGCATAATCATAAATACCCCCACTAATAATTTGTAATAATAACGTTATTACATTATTTAAAAATATATACCCATTCGCTATATATAAAGGAGAATTACGCAGAGGAATATTCTAAGCCCATGCCAACTTACAGGTGTCCTAAAGCCCCTTCTCTCTGTGTGTAGGTTAAAAATATGAGTTGCGTCTAATATATTATTCTGTAATTATTTTAAGTCGACATTCCTTCGTTCCTTATAGCGCGGCAGAGTTGACCTTAACACACCCGCGCTTCTCAGCCTCAAACGCCTGACAAATGGCTCCGGACATGGGAGGGGGCCATTATGGCTGTTCACGGGGCTTGTTCCTAACGCCCGATTAGAGGTTTCCCCACGAGCAGACAACACGGGCGGTCGGGACGATACTCGGAAAACTATTATTCTCTTCCCTCAATTTTTCTCTCGCTATTTGTGAACGTTCACCGCCTGTATGAAAACAAGAGTATTAAAAAAAAAAAAAAGATGGTCGCAGTTGCTGTAGGCCGCGCAAAGCCGAAATTGCTTTGGAAGCAGTTTCACGCCGTGACGTACGTGTTTTAATAACACGTTTAATATGCAACCTGCGAGGGCGATGTCGTTAATGAGTGGTTGCGGGTTTGAATCCGGGATAACATTCTGATACGTGTACCTCTGCTTTTATCAACATTAAAAGTTTTTTTGACAACGAAAACATTTTTTTTTCTCGATAATACGCGACTTTTTTGTGCACCTGTCATGATTGCAGTTACAAGAATAATTATTGTACACCTACCGAGAAATAGAATATATTGCCATAGACACTGAAATTCAGTGAACATTTGACTGCGACTTGAAAGCTCAGGCTAGGCTGCAAACTAACGGCAGGGAAATCTCACAATATACACTGGAGACCCAAAAAAAAACTGGTATAGGCGTGCGCATGCAAATAACAGAGGTATGGAACCAATCAGAGTAACGCGATGGGGTC
This sequence comes from Clitarchus hookeri, assembly GCA_002778355.1. Classification (NCBI taxonomy): domain Eukaryota; kingdom Metazoa; phylum Arthropoda; class Insecta; order Phasmatodea; family Phasmatidae; genus Clitarchus; species Clitarchus hookeri. The sequence continues at coordinate 77,832 of NQII01006266.1, forward strand.
GGCAGAGCCTATACAAGATTTAAGTGAGTTTGAACGTGGTGTTATAGTCGGCGCACGAGAGATGGGACATAGCATCTCCGAGGTAGCGATAACATTTGGATGTTCGCGTACGACCATTTCACGAGAGTGCCGTGAATACCGGGAATCCGGTAAAACATCAAATCTTCGACATCGCTGCGGCCGGAAAAAGATCGTGAACGAACGGGGC
>NQII01006266.1:78138-127793 GCA_002778355.1 Clitarchus hookeri
GGGGGGGGGGGGGGCTACACGATAATAGGCAGGTGTACCAGCTTTTTTTTTGGCTCTTCAGGGTTTATTCCACGGTTAAGTCGGCAGTTTTAAAAGAAACGTTTGGAAATTGAATTCCTGGAATGAATTGTGCATATTTTTTTACGCAAACGCTGACTGGCATGCATCTAGTAAAGTTAGTATTGTTCACTCGCGGTTAACTTCCAACCTTCCTAAATCCCTGCTAAAGTTTCAATTCCAGGATATTCCTCCGCCTTACGTAAACAAAGCTTAGAAAATTTCACCAGAGGGCCAACGCCCCACATTAGTCAAACGATCAGTGTAATAATATTATGCGTAAGTACTATTTTTTTTACTAAGAATCACCAACACGCCTGTTTTCTCTCTGTGTTTATTAACATTAGTTATAAACGAAATATTTATATTTATAGATAAAATATAAGTTAAAGGTCAACTTAAACCATAACAAGTAATTTAATTTTAACACATTTATAAAACGCTTTTAATACATGGCATATTTAGGGAGCAAACAAGCACGCCATACATGGGGTATTTTTTTTCTGAAGGTTTTACTAAACATGTGTTAATAAATCGCTAACGGACTGTATCAACACATATAAGTAGAGAGATTATGGGGATATTAGCACATTGGGACCTGGTACCGGAGCGTCGGATCTGTTCGTGCTCTGTCATTGCCGGCGGCCATATTGGATACAGGTGGCCTTCACTTTGACCTTGACCTTTGATCCCTGTAAACTTTAACCCAAAAATATGTCAAAGAAAATTATATAAAAAATTTAAAAAGTATTAAAAATTATTTAAAAATTATTAAATAAAAAATGTATTAAAAAAATTAACTTAAAAAACTAAAAATTTCTGAAGTCACAAACACTAACTACCCTCCACCCACACTCATTCCACCATCATAATAGGTGCAGNAAAAAAATTAACTTAAAAAAAATGGTTGCCTGTAAAGTCGGTTTTACGGGCGAAGATTTTACGTGACAACGTAGTGCTGCGCGCGCGGCAGACCGATCATAGTTGAGTGGGAGAGAGACGCAAGGCATTCGGCGGGCCTCTCTCTCGTTCGGTGACTCATCGTAACGTTACCGAGCGTTACACTTTTTCATAAGTGACTCCCAGCCGCAACCTAATTTAAGACGTTGTCACGTCAAAAANTAGAGAGATTATGGGGATATTAGCACATTGGGACCTGGTACCGGAGCGTCGGATCTGTTCGTGCTCTGTCATTGCCGGCGGCCATATTGGATACAGGTGGCCTTCACTTTGACCTTGACCTTTGATCCCTGTAAACTTTAACCCAAAAATATGTCAAAGAAAATTATATAAAAAATTTAAAAAGTATTAAAAATTATTTAAAAATTATTAAATAAAAAATGTATTTAAAAAATTAACTTAAAAAACTAAAAATTTCTGAAGTCACAAACACTAACTACCCTCCACCCACACTCATTCCACCATCATAATAGGTGCAGTTCACCATCTTCATAGGCATCACAGCCACCGTCCACCATCTTAATAGGTGCAGTCCGCCATCACGAGAACTACAGGGTGAGGAAACGGGAGATCTTCGAGAAAACCCGCCAGCCAATGTCATCGTCCGCCACGATTCCCACTTGCAGAAATCCTGGAGGACGCACTATATTCATTAATATATTGCATGATAACTATTACTTACTGAGCATTACTAAAATACGTATTTCCTGCCTGTTTTTATTCATATTAGTTATACATGAAATATTATAAATTATAGATAAAATAAAGTATCAACGAAACCAAAACCAAAATTAGGATACTTTTATGTTAACAGAAGTATAAAACGTTGTGATAAAATATGCCATATTTAAAAAACAAGGAAACGCATCATGCATGGAATGATTTTTCAGATGTTGGATTCAAAAAGTGTGAATATACGTTAAATGGACTGTATTATTAATTGGGATGAGGTCGTGGGAAGTGAAGAGTTCGTTTCAAAAGGAAAATGCTAGAGAAGCGACATGTCTTAGGACGTCAAAGCCGATTCAACAGATGATTTCTTTGTTGAAGTTGGCTAATTTAATGGCGAATTTAATTGAAATCCAGTATTTCTTACCGTTGCGAACAGCCGGTTCTCAGACTCACTTGCCCTGAGGCACTGTACACTTGTTTGTTCCCCGTGCATGTCCTCAATTATGGCTCACGATTTACTTACACTACTGTACAAATCATCAAAAGCGTCCAGTACTTGTGTTACCATTTAAGTACGCCACTTTTGGTTAAGTTTAACTTTCATTAATCATTTTATTATAAAAAATGGATTAATAAATGTGCCAATAATGCCTAGTAATTGTTATTACATTGAGTGCGCACACTTAGAGAAACGTTTGTTTGAGCCAAAACTTTGTTCGTATATGGCCAAAGAAATATGCACAGTTGGTTCAAACAAATATTTTGTCGCCAGGCGGATTTCGTTTGTCCAAATAAACCGTTTGGTCAGTTCAAGTGTATATTTTGTTAGGTAAACAAAATATCTTTTGTTCCATTTTATATATTGTTCATTCAACAAAATAATCCTTTGTTGAACTACTTATTTGTTTGGCCATTTACAAACAAATATTTTGATGATTCAAATAAACCTTTCTCTCAGTGCGCGAATGCGATGCATTGTCCCTTTGCTTTGCTTGAATGAGGCGGAGGAATATCCTGGAAGTAGAACTTTAGCAGGCCTTCCAAAAAAAGTTGGAAGTAACCGAGGATAAAACTTAGAGTTGCAGGAATATTCGCTTCGCAGCGCTGTTTAACAACATCGTTTACGTCGGCAACCAAGAAGCGAGATTTTCTCCGCGCGAAGCCCGAGGGTTTTTGTATTTTATTTTTTTACTCCCCTCCCTCCTCCCCGGAGTTACTTCTGTGCGTGATAAATCTACCGGAATGGCCCGGAGCGCCGCTCCGGGTTCCGGCTGTCCCCTGCCGCCGCCGACTCCGGGTGACTCCGGGCGTGTGCTGGTAGGCGCCCGCGCGCGCGCCGGGCTATTCTAATTCGTTTCAAAGAGGAAACGCCCAGCTTGACCATATTGAGCAACGAGTCGCTCGTTGGAAAGGACGGGCGAAGAGGAAAGAGGAGAAGATTTAAGGGTTGAGAAGTTTTCATATTTTTATTTTCCACCCCTTCTGCCGCACGGTTTTTTTTCCCCCCAGGGATGGATTTTTATCTCCTTACAAATATGTATTTTTTTTTCTCCCTACCGAGCGAAATATTTTGCATTCATTGTATGCATATTTCGGAATTACAAACAACGCTAAAAAAAGAAACCGTGGATATTTCGTAACTAGGGAATAAATACATTACTACATCAGATACTGCGTACGTTTTCATCTAATTGCACATCAATTCCGAACTTTAGTCTATTCGCGGTTTCTTCACACTTTTTTGAATTTAAACTTTAAAAAAAAACACCCCATGTAGCCTATGACGTGTTTTGTTGTTTCTAAGATATGCCATGTATCACAAGCGTTTCATACTTGTGTTAACATAAATGTACCTTACTTTTTGGTTAAATTCCACTTTTAATTTTATTTAATTTACAAATTATATTTCATTTATAACTAATATAAATACAAGCAGTGAGAAAAAAATAGGTGTGTTGGTAATGCCTAGTAAGAAATACTTCTCGTGAAAAAAATCATTACACTCTGGTGTAATTTTCTAAGCTTTGTTTGCACGAGGCGGAGGAATATCCTGGAAGTAGAACTTAAGCAGGGCTTCAGAAAAGTTTGAAGAAACCGTGAATAGGGTATAGTCTTGCCACTGTATGAATAAAGGCGAACTCGGGTATTATGCAGTGTATTTTGCCAGTGTCTTTTCGAGGATGTCGTGTGCTAGCGGTCCGCGTAATGGTAAATTCCGTATTTAATTAGAGAATATTTTATTTAAGTTAAGCTGTAGCTTCATTTATAACTACCCAACACTAAACGTGTTTGAGATTAAGTTTATTCCTTACTATATATTTTTTGCAGTTACAATTAGCACTCCACAATTTACTGTGCAACTTAATTGAGGTGACTTACTTTTCATCGTTTTTCCACCTTGGCAACAGATAATGCGGATATCGTCAAATCATGGGCCTTAAGGCGACACACCAAAGCCTTGGTTCCCGGTTATTAACGCTGGTGTTTAAAAAAATTCAGTGCGTTTACGATATGCTGTTGTTAAACATTTTCTTTTCATAAGTGAACGAAATATCGTGTATTTTTTATTTAAATAATTGGCTCAATTGTGCACGAATGCTCACAAAGCGGATATTGCAGATATCCGTAATTTGACCGAAAAATAGTTTGGCATAATTTTCTGCCAAACTGCTGTTCTTCCAAACGTCTGTACTGCTAAACTCCTGTTCGGCCAAACACCTGTTCTACTAAACTACTCTTTCTGCCAAGTTACTTTTCTACCAAACCCCTGTTCTGCCAAACGCTTGTTTGGCCAAATGCCTGCTCCGTCAAATACCTGTCTGTGATTTAAGAGAAATTCTGCCAAATTATGTGCCGGGGTCAAGAAAGGAAGGATAAAAGATTTAAAGTCTGCGCCATCCAAATTGCTAGCAGAGAAGTTACAGAATTGTTTTCGTAATTGATTTTTAATTGAATTTTCAACTCAAATATATTATTAGCCTACAAAACCATGAGTATTTATTTTACAAAAGTATCACTGCTTGGCTTAATGAGTCGCGTAGCATAATCCAGACCAGTGACGTTCGCCTATGCAGAGAGCAAGAAAGAGAAATTTCAATAATTTATTCATTTTCGAGCAAGAATTATCTTGATAAAGTTTAAAGCTACTTTGTGTTTAACAGTTCTCTCTCTCTCTCTCTCTCTCTCTCTCTCTCGTAAAACACCTTATTTTCTGTCCTGGCAAATTTTCATGTTTTGCTATTATTTCATTTTACGTGTATTTTCATTGGTGAATGTCTTATGTACTATAGTCCTGAGGTGGGTTCATGCAGTGTACTGTAGTCGTAAGGTGAGTTCACATGTTTCAATGGCGATTAAGTTATTCTGGTCACCACGCCGTCTATTTGTACTATTTCATTCACAACCAGATGCACACTACTGACCCGGTCAAACTCTCAGCCACGAATATTCCACCATCACATTATCACACTGCTGAAAAGTTTTCACAGACATCACAAAAAAAAGGCAGTTCTCAGCAAGAACATGGGTTACTTCTATAATAATGCTAAAATAATTCATCACTCTGGTAAAATATTTTCTTATAATGTTGGCAGAAACTATTATCTATTGGCGTTCCTTTACTTTTCAACGCAGGCTTTAAAAGATCTGTAGATTTCAGTTAAAAANCACAACCAGATGCACACTACTGACCCGGTCAAACTCTCAGCCACGAATATTCCACCATCACATTATCACACTGCTAAAAAGTTTTCACAGACATCACAAAAAAAGGCAGTTCTCAGCAAGAACATGGTTTACTTCTATAATAATGCTAAAAGAATTCATCACCCTGATAAAATATTTTCTTATAATGTTAGCAGAAACTATTATCTATTGGCGTTCCTTTACTTTTCAACGCAGGCTTTAAAAGATCTGTAGATTTCAGTTAAAAANGCAGAAACTATTATCTATTGGCGTTCCTTTACTTTTCAACGCAGGCTTTAAAAGATCTGTAGATTTCAGTTAAAAAATTTAGCATTAACTTAGGCCCCGCGCAATTTTGAAGCCCTTCAGGCCGATAAAATGAGGTTACATACCGCGACTGATAATGTATAAAATCGTGTCGTAGTAAAACAGTTGTTTATTTCAAAGTTCCATTCATAAATTATTTTACGACATAATTCTTCTTATGTCTTCCCGTAACACAGAGTGATCTTCTTTTTATATCTGTTGAAAAGGAGAAACAAACCAGTAGAACCCGCAAATTAAATTATGAATACCCCAAGAGCCAAACCTCACAGTCAGGTATACACTCGAATCAGCGTCAGCCATTTCGTTTCAGGCTAGACCGCGCATGATTCGTTTACGCCTCTGTGAAAGGTCTGCTATTGGTCCAAAGCCATCCAAAGCGTGACAAATGACAACATTAGGCCTAAGGCAAACCGACATATGCTTAACGTACAACGTTTCACTTGGCGGAAACTAAAATTTCGCTTATTATTAGAATTGTTTTTTTTTAAATATCAAAGTCGTGTCCCCTCAGGTAATGAGAATTATTCACGGCTATGAGTAAAAAAAATAATCTAACGATACGTTGTAACACAATATTCTACACCCAAAGTGTTAAAATTTTTATCCTAAATGGAATCACTTTGCTTTTGAACAATGACCGTGGACGATTTCGGGAAACAAAAAATTGCCCGAATAAAAAAAAAGGGGGCGTGTTAAATGTGGTTTTTGTTCCCGCAATAAAAATCTTTCTCGCTCATAAACCCTATTGCGCAGTTTTTATGCTTTTTTTACACTCCATAAATGCCCGTACACACGTCAGCCCCCGCCGGCCATAATTGCAGTTTTTATCGCGTGAAAAATGTGTGCCTTCCCCGTGGCATCGCGGCGATGCCGCGGCTTTTGTTTCGCGAACACGTATTTCTGATATAAATCTTTAGAGGTTGGCCGCTAATGGCCTGCTATAGTACGAGGAAGCTTATTTTACGTGTGGTCTGTTCGCTGTATCTTCACACTTTACCAATCAAACCTTCGAAAAGTCCCCTCATGTGCGAGGTTTTTGGTCGTTTCTTCGCACTTTGGCCACCACCACAGTTTTCGTAAAATAAGTCTTTGTATTGAATTGATCGCTTTAGTTTGAAGAGATAAAGAAAATGAAAGTTTTTTTTTTTTTTTTGTAATTCTATGACAGAAGTTACAAAAGTCGTGTGAGTAAATGCGATGCATGCGACCAGAATCTAAATACAGTTGTGCATCATAACGATACACATAGCAGTGTTAAATATGTCATGTATCACACACTAACGTTTTATACTCGTGTTCACTTAGAAATATCTTATTTTTTTGTTAAATTGAATTAAACTTACGTATTATTTATAAGACGTAATATTGCAATTATAATAATCAATATGAACAAAAGCAGGGAGAAAATATGTGTGTTGGTAGCGCCACTGTTTTCAGCGGAAAGATTCCATGACTAGTCGCACTCCAATACACGTTAGTTCAGAATCAATATCGCGGGTGGATTGTTTTGACACTTAGTTCTGATTGGTCCAGCCGAGTAGGAAGTGTCTCCTCGCGCAGACACGTGGCCAATAGCCAAAGGATGTGTGTGATTACACATTTCACATCTCTGAATAACCCCAAGGTTTTGAAACAGAAACCTTACTTTGGCCTCGACCACGTGGTATTGTAACGTGTTACAACGCTACTTGAAAAGTCAAAATAGAGAAAAAATTAAATGGGAATAACATGTGTTTTTAGCACTCATGCTTTTTCCAAGCAAAAATAAAAATTTTTCTTCAGATTCCGTCATCCCTAATTATCATATTTTATTTGTTAAAATACGGAATCTTTATTTCAGGCGATATTTATATTCAAATTTCAAACAATTTTATTATTCTTAGATGTGTTTCGATAATCTGAAAAATTTATCCGAACTGAAAATGCGCAGCTTTCATTCCGGCTATGCAAAACTTTCTAAAAAAAAAAACNTAATCTGAAAAATTTATCCGAACTGAAAATGCGCAGCTTTCATTCCGGCTATGCAAAACTTTCTAAAAAAAAAAACACGACCATCTTTTATGGGCTTTTAGCTCCTTCCGGTAACGATGCTTCTCCGATCTTCTTGTGTANAAAAAAAAAAACACGACCATCTTTTATGGGCTTTTAGCTCCTTCCGGTAACGATGCTTCTCCGATCTTCTTGTGTAAGAGCGCGGAAAATATTGACTCTTTGCATTTTCATTTGAATACAAAGTACGCCTGTCAGGCAGAATGATTGATTCTTCACTATAAGTGATACACTGGTGATGTGGATGACGGAGTTGCCATAGAACAGCACTAAGTAACTGGTCACGTAATGCAACTAAGTCCACTGTTCCTTGCGTCAAAAAGTGTTCATTTTAAAATATATCGATATACAAATTTGAAGGAATAAAAATTTATATTTGGGATTCAGTACAATTCCGTGAGTGCCAAGTTTGCCGTTAATTTGTATAACGTTCAAAAACCAGTTTACCTGATACGGACATGATCAAAAGCTCTTCGTACAGAAGTTAACCCTTTTAGATACTAGTGATGTTAAATACATACTCATCGCAATACTATACGAAACTCTTGACATAACGTGCTNTTAACCCTTTTAGATACTAGTGATGTTAAATACATACTCATCGCAATACTATACGAAACTCTTGACATAACGTGCTTTTTAACAGCTAACTGAAGGAAGCGCAAAGCTTAGTTCGTGACAAGTTAAACAGATTAATACCAAATTTTAAATTATCAAATTTTATTTATAAATCAGATAGACGGACAGACACAAAATACCACAAGTATGCTTAAGCCTACAATTCTGAGGAAAGAAGATAAACACACTTTTTTTTTAATCGGTGCATATTTTAGACAGTTCTGAGAAGATGTGTATAAAACATAACCCAACACAATTTAGACTTTTACTAGATTTGGATATCCAGTTTTTCAAACCATCTTAAGGCTTTAAATGTTACTTTAAAAGGCCTTCTTAGTGAATAAATGGTTCACGCCTCAAGGTCATGTCAAGCCGTGAGGAAAAATTGGGACGGCGATGGAAAATAGAAAAAAACAAGCCTCGCACGTGTTCGGTTCCCTCAGAATTTTAAGCGGTGGCTATGCAGTTTTAATACAGCAAACAGTTCAGATAAGATGCAGCATTGTCGCTACAGTTTAACACACCGTTTTACAGGAGAATAAATATTGTAAACTGAGGGCTACATACAGTGACTTTGACACTTCACAACGACCGAATTTATGTTTCAGTAGCCAAATTTATAGACTGGCAACAAAATATCGACTTTCATTTCTGTCCTGAAAAAATATTTACATTTAAACACTCCATATTTATATTTTTCAAAATCAGAACAGACATAACTGCTTAAATTGAGACGTGTACGACAAACAGGGAATTAATGTTAATATTCATTTGTAACAAGTTGTGCCACTGTCTCTTAAGTCAGCAGTCACAGCAATGTCTGTTGGACAATCCTCGTCATGAAAGTGAATTTCCACAAATTCCGCGCCTGTCCTCAAACTGTTTTTCAAACATGTTCTTGCAGGCATTCCAGATCTTTCTAAGGCTAGTGTTGAACCTGGTGGAGGTAAAGGTTTGGTGAATTTATGTTTGTTCCTCTACTTTTACAAATACATACTGTAGTTGAGATGTATTATTCCAGTAGTTGCAAGACGCCCGAGGGTCGTATCCGAGTTCGTGAGGGATGGGGGTCTTAATAAAAACAAAATAACAAAATTTGATTTTTAATTTGCTTACACAGCATTTACAGCATTAATGTATCTATCTCCACTATTCATATATTTAATGTCTAGTTCAACTCTAACTGGCGTCCTTCTAAATGTCTCTGTTTGGTTATAGTCAAGAAACTCATACTCATCATTAGCTTACTTTCAGTCTGTCTGTTTCCATCATTTTTAGTGTCTTTCACTCACGCATCCAGTCCAATAGTCCAGCCTGCCAGTCGTACTATTCGCTTTGCCGATGCTCGAAGTCGCAGATTTTCTTCCCACTGGTAACTTCTCTCGCCACTCGTTTCTCTTCTCGCTCGTCGCCTATCACTAAAACTCCGGCCATTCATTCACCCATCAACTGCCGTCTCGGAGGTCCGTCGCACTTTTATAGTCGCTAGCCTTGTTCTACGCACTCGGCGTTATCGTTAGAGAAACTAGGGTAGTAAACCACCAGAAAATTCTTCAGATTGTGTCGTAGCACAAATAATATTGACAAGAATGAATTTAAAAATTACATATATTTTCAAATAATTATTCACCAAAACTCTGCAAGGCACCCCTGATCGATCAAACGTGACATTAAAATATGCAAAAGTATTACAATGAAAATTTCTACTTGAGTTACATAAAATTGATATACATTGACCACAAAACTTTAATAATAAAACTTGCATGAACTTTAAATGAAAACATTATTAAATACCAAGATGATTAAAACAATTATTAGAAAACTGACTAGATCTTAATAATTGAATGACTAGAAAGCAGGGCAGCTGTTAAGCCCAGTAAAGCCTCCGTTTCGTAAAAAAAAAAAAGAACATATTAAGATTACTATTAAATGGATTACCACTTCGGCGGAAGCAGTCAAACTACCCGTCAAAGCTCCAGCCGAATAAAACTGTTACCAGATTAAACACATTAAAAAACGTATTCACGACAGCCTAACGCGAAAGTCGTGGACACCAAAATTTCTTTAAAAATATTGACTCTTGGGCAGCGAACAAGATAATACACACGTCAAAACAGGGAGACACAGCGACACAAGGTCTTAGTTTTAGCCGAGACAGAATGTAGACGGGCAACCGAAACCACAATTTTTAAGAGAATAAAAAAAACTCTAGCATTACTGCTCACCCAAGACATACAAAACTATGCCACACAAACACTAAAACATTCTTAAAACAGCCCAACTAACACACAAAATTTGTCCACGTCTCACCGTTAATTACGCCCCAATGCTCGGAGGCTCAGGCAAAACCACTAAATTAAAATGAGCCCCGTCAAGGGGTTGGGGGTTCTACGGGACAAGTGTGGCAGTTACACCACGTGGAGAATTCCTGCAGGCGACACGGTCAGGCGACGGCGAGGCGTGGGATAGCAAGAGTTCCCCAGCCGTGCAACGACTTAAATGAACTATATGAAACGTATAAAAAATTATGTCGCACGAGCGGAGGGGAAATCGAGGGAGAGAGAACAGGAAAGGTAAAAGGAGGGGGGGGGGGTTAACTAACTACTCTAAAACTAAGTGTTATGTGAGCCCGCGGTAGGGACGGGAGTTAAGTGCGTCTCNTTAACCCTTTTAGATACTAGTGATGTTAAATACATACTCATCGCAATACTATACGAAACTCTTGACATAACGTGCCTTTTAACAGCTAACTGAAGGAAGCGCAGAGCGTAAGTTCGTGACAAGTTAAACAGATTAATACCAAATTTTAAATTATCAAATTTTATTTATAAATCAGATAGACGGACAGACACAAAATACCACAAGTATGCTTAAGCCTATAATTCTGAGGAAAGAAGATAAACACACTTTTTTTTTAATCGGTGCATATTTTAGACAGTTCTGAGAAGATGTGTATAAAACATAACCCAACACAATTTAGACTTTTACTAGATTTGGATATCCAGTTTTTCAAACCATCTTAAGGCTTTAAATGTTACTTTAAAAGGCCTTCTTAGTGAATAAATGGTTCACGCCTCAAGGTCATGTCAAGCCGTGAGGAAAAATTGGGACGGCGATGGAAAATAGAAAAAAACAAGCCTCGCACGTGTTCGGTTCCCTCAGAATTTTAAGCGGTGGCTATGCAGTTTTAATACAGCAAACAGTTCAGATAAGATGCAGCATTGTCGCTACAGTTTAACACACCGTTTTACAGGAGAATAAATATTGTAAACTGAGGGCTACATACAGTGACTTTGGCACTTCACAACGACCGAATTTATGTTTCAGTAGCCAAATTTATAGACTGGCAACAAAATATCGACTTTCATTTCTGTCCTGAAAAAATATTTACATTTAAACACTCCATATTTATATTTTTCAAAATCAGAACAGACATAACTGTTTAAATTGAGACGTGTACGACAAACAGGGAATTAATGTTAATATTCATTTGTAACAAGTTGTGCCACTGTCTCTTAAGTCAGCAGTCACAGCAATGTCTGTTGGACAATCCTCGTCATGAAAGTGAATTTCCACAAATTCCGCGCCTGTCCTCAAACTGTGTTTCAAACATGTTCTTGCAGGCATTCCAGATCTTTCTAAGGCTAGTGTTGAACCTGGTGGAGGTAAAAGTTTGGTGAATTTATGTTTGTTCCTCTACTTTTACAAATACATACTGTAGTTGAGATGTATTATTCCAGTAGTTGCNGTTTGGTGAATTTATGTTTGTTCCTCTACTTTTACAAATACATACTGTAGTTGAGATGTATTATTCCAGTAGTTGCAAGACGCCCGAGGGTCGTATCCGAGTTCGTGAGGGATGGGGGTCTTAATAAAAACAAAATAACAAAATTTGATTTTTAATTTGCTTACACAGCATTTACAGCATTAATGTATCTATCTCCACTATTCATATATTTAATGTCTAGTTCAACTCTAACTGGCGTCCTTCTAAATGTCTCTGTTTGGTTATAGTCAAGAAACTCATACTCATCATTAGCTTACTTTCAGTCTGTCTGTTTCCATCATTTTTAGTGTCTTTCACTCACGCATCCAGTCCAATAGTCCAGCCTGCCAGTCGTACTATTCGCTTTGCCGATGCTCGAAGTCGCAGATTTTCTTCCCACCNTCCAGTCCAATAGTCCAGCCTGCCAGTCGTACTATTCGCTTTGCCGATGCTCGAAGTCGCAGATTTTCTTCCCACTGGTAACTTCTCTCGCCACTCGTTTCTCTTCTCGCTCGTCGCCTATCACTAAAACTCCGGCCATTCATTCACCCATCAACTGCCGTCTCGGAGGTCCGTCGCAACTTTTATAGTCGCTAGCCTTGACCTGGAAAGTTATACGCACTCGGCGTTATCGTTAGAGAAACTAGGGTAGTAAACCACCAGAAAATTCTTCAGATTGTGTCGTAGCACAAATAATATTGACAAGAATGAATTTAAAAATTACATATATTTTCAAATAATTATTCACCAAAACTCTGCAAGGCACCCCTGATCGATCAAACGTGACATTAAAATATGCAAAAGTATTACAATGAAAATTTCTACTTGAGTTACATAAAATTGATATACATTTACCACAAAACTTTAATAATAAAACTTGCATGAACTTTAAATGAAAACATTATTAAATACCAAGATGATTAAAACAATTATTAGAAAACTGACTAGATATTAATAATTGAATGACTAGAAAGCAGGGCAGCTGTTAAGCCCAGTAAAGCCTCCGTTTCGTAAAAAAAAAGAACATGTTAAGATTACTATTAAATGGATTACCACTTCGGCGGAAGCAGTCAAACTACCCGTCAAAGCTCCAGCCGAATAAAACAGATTAAACACATTAAAAAACGTATTCAAGACAGCCTAACGCGAAAGTCGTGGACACCAAAATTTCTTTAAAAATATTGACTCTTGGGCAGCGAACAAGATAATACACACGTCAAAACAGGGAGACACAGCGACACAAGGTCTTAGTTTTAGCCGAGACATAATTTAGACGGGCAACCGAAACCACAATTTTTAAGAGAATAAAAAAAACTCTAGCATTACTGCTCACCCAAGACATACAAAACTATGCCACACAAACACTAAAACATTCTTAAAACAGCCCAACTAACACACAAAATTTGTCCACGTCTCACCGTTAATTACGCCCCAATGCTCGGAGGCTCAGGCAAAACCACTAAATTAAAATGAGCCCCGTCAAGGGGTTGGGGGTTCTACGGGACAAGTGTGGCAGTTACACCACGTGGAGAATTCCTGCAGGCGACACGGTCAGGCGACGGCGAGGCGTGGGATAGCAAGAGTTCCCCAGCCGTGCAACGACTTAAATGAACTATATGAAACGTATAAAAAATTATGTCGCACGAGCGGAGGGGAAATCGAGGGAGAGAGAACAGGAAAGGTAAAAGGAGGGGGGGGGTTAACTAACTACTCTAAAACTAAGTGTTATGTGAGCCCGCGGTAGGGACGGGAGTTAAGTGCGTCTCAGGGCTAAGCCCCATACACCTACAAGGAAGGGAGAATCATGCAAGGAGACATGCATCACGGCAAAGAGGGATTGGGCTACCATGGCCTGCTTTTGGCCATGAGAACCTCCCTAAGTGTTCTTACAGCTGAACTATAGTTAGAAGAGAAAGGGAAAAACCGGCATAGTCACCGTAAAAACCCTTTCGACAGGAAAGAATTAAAAAAATTGTTTCATGCATTATCATATTTAACAGAAAATTCTACAGGAGACAGATGGATAGGAATCATGCTCTTTATTAGTTGATAGGAAAAGTGCTAGCAGAGAGGGGGTGGGTCATAGGAGGGGGATCCGAACCAAGCAAGAAGTATACCACCGCGTCGAGTTGAAAGCAAAGAAATTGTCTTGCGTGACGGGCGCCAGTGTCGCAAGATAAACGGAGAAGTTCAATATGCTGAAGGTCAGGAGCGCGCGCCTCGAAGGGATTATCGCGGCGGCGTGCTTTTCGTAACGAGATATGCGCGTCTTCATTCAAACGTCCCTTGTGATTCGCCGCCCACTATCGTATGACCACTCTAGTCCTCCTCTACCGCTCGCTCGCGCTGGACAAACCAGTGATTGCGTAACACCATAGTGGTCACAGTTTTTATGCCAGTTTTTCAATACATCAATGTCGTCTTCAGAAATATAATAATATCTTAATGTAGATGCATCTCTAGATTATTAAATTCGCTCTGCAATAATCTTGCGTCCTTCGCATACGACGAGGAGTTAAGTTAACAGTTAAGTTAAATCCATGAAATGACACATAATGAAGAATGTTAAGAAATCGTATTCTGTGACAGTCCATGAATATTCTGAATCAGAGANGTAAACATCCATGAAATGACACATAATGAAGAATGTTAAGAAATCGTATTCTGTGACAGTCCATGAATATTCTGAATCAGAGATATTACTTAAATTCTACATATTACTTTTGAAGTCTCCTTGAATTGTGACGTTCAATCAGTCTTTCCAAAAAAAAAAACTCAAATTGTACAGTATGTATGTGTACTATAATGCAGTAACTCAATTGCGTTTTTATAAATTAAATCTCAGCCATTTGTGAAAATNAACTCAAATAGTACAGTATGTATGTGTACTATAATGCAGTAACTCAATTGCGTTTTTATAAATTAAATCTCAGCCATTTGTGAAAATATGAATCGAGATGTTTCGTTCCCGAGTCCTAAATACAGACACAATAAACTTTTGGCACAGAGTGTACTTTGTCGTGCATGCAAATCATATCGGCTGAAACGAGTCTATTTTTGTGGGGTGGTTTTTCATATTTCCGACTGCGACAAACATCGATGTAGTTAATTGCTCTGAATAGATTTGGGCGGCTCTTAAAGTCGAGGTATTGAGAGCCGATAAGGGTGAAGCGAGGTGATTATGGAGCTGCGCCGGAACGAAAGGGTGGGGGAAGCGGGAAATCCCCGAGAAAACCCACCGACCAGTAGCATCGTCTGGCATGATTCCTCACGTGCGAAAATCCTGGGGTGACCCCGCCAGGAATTGAACCAGGTTCGCCTTGGTGAAAGGCAAGTAGTCTAACCACTACACCACTGCGGCCCCTTACTTGCTGTGACCATTAGCATATCACCATCCACCAATTTCATTTTCTGACATGCTTCGGTGTATGAAAGAAAATAATTGGTACTGTAAATATGTAACACTTCCAAGTCAGTCTTCTACCTCGTGCTTTAAATGCATTAAAGTTTGTGATTAAAATGCCCGTTTATACTAGAAAAAAATTGTACATATCGGCAGCGTTATTTTATATAAAGGAAATCACTTTTGGGACAAGTCCACGACACATCTATGAACACGTCTCGCATATTGCAAACATTATTTTCAAGCCCTTCGACATGAAGGAAAACTGCATTTTCAGAACGCTATCTCAAACTATATTACGCAAGAAACCTTCCACCAGCAAATTTCTGGGACCGCGGTAGTGTAGTTGTTAGTCTACTCGCCTCCCACCTAGGTGAACCGTGTTCGATTCACGGCGGGATCGCTCCCGAATTTTCGCACGTTGGGAATCGTGCAGAACGATGCGGCTCGTCGGCGGGTTTTCTCGGGGTTCTGCCGTTTTCCCCCGCTTGCTCCACACTCACCTCACTTCACCCTAATCGGCTCTCAAGGCCTCGATGTTAAGAGCCGCCCAAATCTCTGCACTCACTCACTCCAGTAAATCGCTACGGCCTACACGTAAAGTCCCATAGTAAATTGTTTCACTGTGAAATAGCTGTAAACCCAGTATTCAGTGCCTTGCACATAGTAACGGTGGAGTACTTGATTCACGAGGCAGTATCGCCCTTATCGCTCGCTTGCTTTTATGC
Source organism: Clitarchus hookeri (assembly GCA_002778355.1). Classification (NCBI taxonomy): domain Eukaryota; kingdom Metazoa; phylum Arthropoda; class Insecta; order Phasmatodea; family Phasmatidae; genus Clitarchus; species Clitarchus hookeri. The sequence goes on from NQII01006266.1 coordinate 94,403, forward strand.
CTCGAACGCGGGAAGTACTCGTGAGCACGCGGGCCGCCTTGTCCCTGAAGAGCAAAGCACCACAATCGGTAACAAGTGTTTACGGTGGCCTGCATGCTACCATCGAGGGGCGAGGTTGGCTGCTGTAATGAAAGAGTTGTAAACAAGCTTAATGACGTTGGGGGAGCGCTCATACGGTGAAAGAGCCGTGTGTAGGTTTATCAGGCATTCCGCGTGAAGCTGCCTGGAAAATAAATACACCTAACTAGTTAACTCCTTTCAAGCACCCCGCGATTTCGTGTTTTTTTAAACGCAACGCTAAGCGTACACACACACACACGCCACGCAAGGAATTAAAGTGTACCAACACCTCAAAAATGTTAAATTACCACATGTTTCCCCCAACAAGCTCTGTTTCAGAAGACTGGTTTAAATATTTTGAACAATCTAACCGGTATCAGCCGAGAAAAGAGCGAGTGAATGCTTCATGTAGGCAACTTCAAAGTGAAAGAAAGTTGTAATTTTCACAAAGAAATGTTTGTCACATTACAAGTAAGGTATTTGTGTAGTAAATTTACGGTTCCTTCCAATTTTCTCGAGTCCTGCGAAAGTTCTACTTTCGGACTATTCCTCCGCCCCATGCAAACAAAGCTTAACCAGGTACAGAAAACTACAACATAGGGACAGCGCACCGCACTGTCTAAAATTATTTTACATGAGAACTATTTCTTACTAGAATTTACCAACATATATATTTTATTTATAAATACAATATAATCTATAAATAAATTTTAAAAAAAGTTAAATTTTTAAAAAATAAAATACATTTGGGTTAACATAAGTATAGAACGCCTGTGATAGGTGACATATTTAAAAAACAAGCAAAATAAAATCATGTATGGGGTGATTTTTCAAAGGTTTGCTTCAAAAAGGGCAAATAGACTATATAAACTTATTGTTATATGGAACACCCAAATTAGATTATGTTGTTCCCAATTTCTGATTCATGCATGCGGTCTACAGCAAATTCCTTTCTAAAATATATACCATTTCTGGAGAATCTCACGAGTTCGATTACCTGTAGGTTCTACTTTGCAGGCGTTCGTTTACTCGAGTAGATGTAAAATTCTAGCTGTTTGCTTGCTGCTCCATTAGGAGGCCGCGAAATGGTTTGTGTTTTGTTGGTGTTTACTAGTGTCTCGGAGTATTCCTGGATAAATCAAATGAGTTGCGGCCCAATTGCAAACCCAACACAAATAAAAAGAGTTTTTATTCCAGCTTATTCCCTTATTATTCCGAAAAAAATTTTAGGTCCGTATTACTACAGCAAATTATGCTGGCAGTAACTATGTGATCGCTAGGAATTAATGTATTGATGAATTTTTGTCTGCCATTCTGTAGAGTAACACTACTAAGAGTGTAGAACTTTCATACCATATTTCAGGTGCCATCTTAATGAACCAAACAAATTTTGCATACAAATAGTATTTTTTTTACACAAATGGTGAATTAAGGAATTTTAAATGTGATGGGTATATTTAAAAAAAAATCTCGTTGTTTTGTTACACATTACATCTTCGGAACAAACCGTTGTCAGTCCAAATTGGCGTGCTGTCAGTTTCTTTTTTTTAACGTAAAATGCACTAACTGATTGCAACTTTCGTCCACCGTTGTGGAAGATGATGTCACGTGAAAAATTAAATGTCATATTTCGTATTTCAGAAATTGTCTCCTCTAAATCCAACCAAATTAAATCAATCATGTAGTGCAAAGGAATTTCTACTGAAATGCTGATAAATTATTATCCACTTTTCAATATGATGGTGTTATCCGAGTATTGTTTGTTATATTTCTGGTTCAAAGCTAAATTCTTAAATCAAAATTTGTGCTGAAGTGCTTACCGTGTGCGCTAAGTTCATTAAGTAAAAGTTTTTACCGTCCGCCATTTTGAAAGGCAGTGCTGTAAAGGAATTTATATTACAGTTTGTATATCTCAATAACCACTGCACAAATTTCCATAATATATGTGATGAAAATTTTAGACATGTCCTTCTTTTTGAGTCGTTTTTATCACACTGAATCTTTCTATCTCAACCTTTGAGTACACCTAGTTATGTGACCAATTAGTATTCGTCCGCTTTAATTACTGCACATGGTTTCGTGTTAATTTGGTCAATCGCAGAAGAAGCTGTAGAAGCATTTTTTATGACATGTGTTTATTACAACCAAAAAAAAAATCATATTAAAAGGCACCAAAATCATAAAAATTTATCACAATGCAGAGCAGAAGTACATTGCATTTTNATGTGATGAAAATTTTAGACATGTCCTTCTTTTTGAGTCGTTTTTATCACACTGAATCTTTCTATCTCAACCTTTAAGTACACCTAGTTATGTGACCAATTAGTATTCGTCCGCTTTAATTACTGCACATGGTTTCGTGTTAATTTGGTCAATCGCAGAACAAGCTGTAGAAGCATTTTTTATGACATGTGTTTATTACCAACAAAAAAAAAAATCATATTAAAAGGCACCAAAATCATAAAAATTTATCACAATGCAGAGCAGAAGTACATTGCATTTTATTACACAACTCAAAAAGATAATGGCTTGTCACACTCCCTCTGCTACCTGATCTCGAAGTTCATCATCAGATCAACAACGCATCTCACAGCGCAAGAAACCAAAATAATGCACAAAAGCCGAAGCACATGAAAGCTGCATTTCAAAATTCCTTCGACTTCTTAGCGAGTCATTACTGTAGCTGGTCACTCGAGCCCCTCAAGCGAACGAAATCAATTAGAAGTTGAAGAAAAAAATTGTTAGGCTAACTTGATGGCGGAACAAAATAACAACTAGTACAGTTCTACAAATAAACAATAAAGATGTTTTTATTTTAGTGTTGTCTATACTCTGTACATATATAGTCATAAGACAAATGACACTGGCCATAGTTGATTTTTGTCAAACTAACTCCTTATTAATAATACAACACTGATAATTTTTAGTCCAATTATCTTATTTTGCTATTTTGTTACTGCTTNAACTAACTCCTTATTAATAATACAACACTGATAATTTTTAGTCCAATTATCTTATTTTGCTATTTTGTTACTGCTTTAAAATTAATGTGTAGTTATTTCTGTTATTAGGTTAAGTATGTTAACTGAAAAATTTGACACTCGAGTTGTTAACAGACCAAGAACTAAACCTGTTATGTATAAACAAATTAATAAAATAAAACTTTAAAATTACTTCAGTGTGTTTATAGTCAAGTACTATAATTTTGTATAAGGGTAGTTCCTTGTTTTTATTTGTCTCTTTTTACACGTTGATAATTCCGATCTATGGATATTTTACCCAGGAAAGGTTTTGCTATTATTTATTCATTCACGTCATACGATCGTAAAATATGTATTGCGGGTATCCATTGTTTAAAAACTTTATTTTATTGTGGTTTGCATTAATTTATGTTTCAAACGCAGCATGTCTTTATATTTAACCATATTTTTATACGTTGTGACGACGTGTTATTAACGTCTCAAAACTGTACATTGTTTCCCGGTTAAAGTTGATCACAGTTCCTGTGCACGCCTAACAAATTAACTGAGCAGACGGCAGAATAGCACTTCATGCCTTTTTTTTTTAACATACAAGTTGAAGTTATGTAAAAGTTGCATTAACTGTGACTAAAGAATACTACTGAATCTACACCTTTCTGCGCACAATAGGACCAACTCTTTAAAGTAATCATTACTGACAGTCACGTAGGATCGAACACAAATCTCCCGGCCAGATTGCAGTCACTCTGCTCGGCATCAGATAGTTCAATCAATAACTATCAATAATTAACGCTGTATATTGTCCCTGGTAGCGTGCTGGCGTACTATACGTGATATTATGTTTATGGCTGATCCTAATGTATTACAGTTAGATCCTACTTACTAAATAAGACAAATCGAACACCGAGCGGGGTGGCACCGTGGTAAAGCTTCGGACTGGCATACGAGAGGGCCTGGCTTCGAATCCTGGTCCGGCCATTATAAACCCCTGTTTTTTTATGGTTACCTGAAGTCACTACAGATGAGTTCTAGGACTGTTTCTNCTGGTCCGGCCATTATAAACCCCTGTTTTTTTATGGTTACCTGAAGTCACTACAGATGAGTTCTAGGACTGTTTCTTATTACAATATACTAAAGACGCTTATTCGTCTTCTGCGCATGTGGCCTACCACATATAAACACAATTGTCTAAGTCACATGTTTGCTCGTTTCATAATTTTTAAATGACAAGCACTATTATNCCTACCACATATAAACACAATTGTCTAAGTCACATGTTTGCTCGTTTCATAATTTTTAAATGACAAGCACTATTATATTAATAAAATACTTTTACAAATTTTAATTTAATTAAACTGTATTACAAACTGGTTAAAGGAAGTATACAAACCTCTCAAAGCACTTGTTTACTGCATAGTATTCTAACCTAAAATCCAATACACGCCGATTTTTGCTAGTCGTGTTGGCAGAAAATAAGTTCGATATTGGTACTCAGAGACTGGTTGTGTGCAGTCAGCGAGATCTACCTCATCTTTAGTCTATGCTTACTACAGGCCATGACCGATTCCTTCCCCGCTCCTGCTTTCTCTGAGCAACTTGCTCCGTCTCCAGTGACCTCGCTGTCGACGACGAGACGTTAACGGTGAGGTATCATCGCCATCTTGAATTTTCGCATGTTCCTCCGCAACTAAATTTCTACTTTCAATATTTAAAAACCAAGTTTTTCATGGCACAAGGGACATCTTTATCTGTTATTTCCAAATCCACATTCTCTTTCTCCCGTGATTCGTTTCACATATGTAACAGTAATCAAAGGTTCTCTCATTATTTAATAACTTCGGTCCCACACNCAGTAATCAAAGGTTCTCTCATTATTTAATAACTTCGGTCCCACACGGCAAAATATTGATATAACTGAAACCGTACAAACTTAAACAATTATATTAACTAGTTCTCTATGGGCCGGTTGCACAATTGACGTTCATCGCTCCATTCGAAATAATGACCGAACTTCGTTTAAGATAGTCACAGAATACTATTACACCATTCGAATTCGGAGTATGACTGGAGGTCAAGATGAACTTAATTTCAAAACGCCGAATATGGTGATTCGAGCTCTTAATCCAAAATCAAATTATCGCCTAAAACCGCTGTTAAGTATATTTATTTACTGAGAAGAAACGTCATATTTAAAATGTTTGGATATTGATTTGGCTGTCGTTTATTGTTGCAAAATATAAATTGCAACATTGAAGAAGCCTTAATTTTTTACGAATTTATTTAATTTAAAAAGTATAGGTGTTTTGTAAAGAGAGAATTAAATTTAAGTTTATCCCTCCAAAGCAGACACAACGAACAACTAGAACAGCCATTTAGAATATAAAAAGCTCACCTCGCTTTCTATGCGTGAAAGAGCTGACGTCNCACAACGAACAACTAGAACAGCCATTTAGAATATAAAAAGCTCACCTCGCTTTCTATGCGTGAAAGAGCTGACGTAGTCTACAAATGTAGTTTGAAAATAAACCAACAGATAGCATAACATAAAATATTTTACTGAAATATAAAACCAGATTATACACACTTAAAGATTGCTAAACANACCAACAGATAGCATAACATAAAATATTTTACTGAAATATAAAACCAGATTATACACACTTAAAGATTGCTAAACAAAATTTAGTACAACCACTTCACTTAAAACCGATAGAACATTGTAGCATCTAGCTTTCTGTCTTATTACTTTCTTCAGAATAATGTTATTAAAAATAAAGAAAAGTGTGGTTGTAAAGTGAGCTACAAATCAAACACAAAGCGCGTTTATTTCTGCCTTACGTAAATTATATTTGTCTGATGAAATTTTGCAGTGCGTTCAACCAGGTTATACAGTTCAATAATACTATTCTTAAGGGAAAATTTCCCCACAAACTAGTTACTTTTCTCCTGACTTCAAAATAAACTGTTATATTATGACGTCACAAAATGAGAGCCAATCACAAACAATGTTTCATCCCAATCCTAGTTCCGAAACCGAGATCAGGAGATCTACGATTGGAACTCTGCCAGTCGCATTGGTGCAGCACTTGTACATTNTCCTAGTTCCGAAACCGAGATCAGGAGATCTACGATTGGAACTCTGCCAGTCGCATTGGTGCAGCACTTGTACATAGTAACTCGGATCCAACTAAAGATGATGTTTAAACCAAGATCTTTGGATCTCGTTTCAGGGCAGTTAATGGTGAAACTGAGCATATGCGATGCCAAGCTTTGATTTATAATATCTCGTCATGTAGTTTGATTATGAAGATTTGAGCCATANAACTGAGCATATGCGATGCCAAGCTTTGATTTATAATATCTCGTCATGTAGTTTGATTATGAAGATTTGAGCCATATACCTACCAGTTCAAGCCGAAGACATGCGCAAGGGGGTCACAGGGGGTGTGCAGGGCATTTCCCCCCCCCCATAATTGCATCATTTCATAATGAAGATAAAAAAAAAATCTTGCCAATTTCATGTTGTCAATATACAGTCTGCGTGTTTGAAACCTACCACTTAATTACAAATGTATTTAAGGTAGCATAGACAATTTATAATTAATATGTTTAAATATGCTCTTACTTTGTAGTTTTGATCTCGCAGAAGTGGATCTTCATTTTGCGGTGTGCNCTACCGTGCAAGCTCCTTCCTCATACGCGAAATAAAATATGAAACTTTCAACAGTGATTTTGTATATTTGTATGTTTTAAATGCACTTCGTATAAGTGTTTTCATATAATTTTGTATTTTTTTTTTCATAACTTCTACTTTCTTATTTGAAATACATAACAAATTACATTTTTGAAACGTGTTCCAATGTTCTTATTTAAAAAAAAAAGTATGTTTAACCAAAATGTTAAAACATGCTAGTTTTTGTAAGATTCTCGGTAGGGGAGCTGCGGTAAAAACTTAGTTAGTCAGGTGTGCCATCCATTAAAACATGTCGAAAGCTTCTGCCTTACAAATTTATTCGCCACGTGTTTTACTACAGGGTGTGTACAGGAATCTTTGGCACGGAATATCGTAGATTAAGGATTCTCACACGTACTGAATTTGCTACAGTTACTTTGCCTTTGTTATTTTATAGCAGGTAAAAGCCAATAATAACCCAAGGATTGATTTACCCCGGTGACTACCTAAGTGCTTCGGCAACAACAGCCTTACATATTCAGATTACAAAACCTGTACTGAGCTGTATCCTATGCCCTGCCAACCCAAATAAAAAAAATTACTGCCATGCTGTGAAGAATAATCAAAAATCAAACTGTCGTGGAACAGTCCCCGTTAAATATTAACATTTAGGGTTTATTTATTTACATTTGTACTCTTACTGGATCCAATTTACATGTCTACAGATTGACAAATTAATTTCGAACAATAACAAACACATTCTATACAGAAATAGCCATATAAGGTTAACATTTTAACTACTTTATATACACACTAACAAAAAAATATATGGCCTAAATATGTGAACAAAAAATGAGTATATCATAATGCGTATGTTTAATACATAAAAATGTTATCAGCCTGGTACACATTTTTTTTGCATAACAAACAAGGAACGAATTTTTGAGTCCGCTGAAGTTCTCGGCTTTAATCGTCAGTACAGCTTCTTCTATGTATTAACATAACGCCTTATCGTGTACGGCAATCGGGGACTCATTTTTCCAGCAAGAACGTATCGTTTGCGTACCTATGACCTCTGCCTTGAGGGCGATGGTCACTAAAAAATCCAATATTTCATATCTGTACGAAATATCGTTAGACACCAACACNCATATCTGTACGAAATATCGTTAGACACCAACACGTTCTATATCCTCGCGTAATAAAAATGTTGTACCGCAAATTTTATGCACAATAGTGTGTCAAAATTACAGTTTTAGTTTTTTTCGAATGTGCAAATATAGAAACGAATTCTTATATAAATGAGACAATTCACATTGAAATAAGGTAGTACATAGTTACACCAAGAACTATTTAAAATCCTGCTAGGAACATTTTGAATGCTTAGTATTTTTTTAAAATATAATTATTGTTAAGCATGCCTTAAAATGAATTAAGGCAGGAGNGAACATTTTGAATGCTTAGTATTTTTTTAAAATATAATTATTGTTAAGCATGCCTTAAAATGAATTAAGGCAGGAGCTTTCAGTCCGCCTCGTTAAATTTTCTGTAAGTGTTGCCCTTTATTTTATTTGAACGTTTTTAGAATACTAAATTTGTGATTTTGACATTCTACGATACAAAACCTGTGTGATCTAAAAAAAAAAAAATACACATTTCATTCTAAGAAATAGTACTCGTAAGTATTGTCTATAAGTTGAACGGTATTTCATACAATTATAAAATAATGATCTTTGTGGCGACCAACGCCATTAAAGCGGATTCGGCACGTTCGTGTATCACGCCGAAGAGACAGAGCAGATGGTACCAACAGCCAATCAGAAAGCTCCTCTCCGCTTCTACGGTATCTGCGCGGACAACGCAGATATTAAACTTAATCCCGTGTTTCTTATTGGCTGCCACCTGTTAATAACAATTCGATAAAGTCGGTGAGAAACTTTTTTATGGGCTCTAGTGCGAAATATTTCGATGAAACTTTTGTAATGGGGTCTTAATGCAACAGATATGTATTAATCCAAGGTGGTGGGGGAATGATTCCCCTTAAAGCTCGGCCGAGTGCTTTAGGGGGTCCCATGTGACGGGACGCTCTTGCAAAGTGGTTCTGCGTGCACGGGGGCCATCACAGCACGACGCCGGTCCATCTCGGGGCTGGCTGCAGGCTAATGCAACACTTAGCAAAGACTACCTCAGGCCTCTTCACAGCACCGCTACACAGTAAGAAATGTCTGCACCTGTTACGGACTAGTTTGGAAATCAGTCGCCGAACATTTATTTGTAACTCTTCAGCTGAAATATTGTATACATACAAAATATTATTTTAGAAAACATATAAAAATTGAGCTATATGAACAATTTTGTGACAAACTTGCGGTCTATAATTCCCGCTTGTTGAAATTCATCGTTACTTTTACACGTTACACACTAAGGTTTTTGTGGAATTCACTCCTATTTATTTTCAGTGATACAGAAATTTATTTGGCTACCATCTTCCACAAAAACCTTGCACAAATACAAAATTATTTTTTACAGTGTAGTAAGTATTCTCCCTTGAGGCGTCCGCTACTTAAAGCTGCACAGTTCAAAATACCCTTACATTCGCGGAAATTCCTATTCACTTGAATGTTTAAAGTAAATGTACAATTAAGNCTGCACAGTTCAAAATACCCTTACATTCGCGGAAATTCCTATTCACTTGAATGTTTAAAGTAAATGTACAATTAAGGTACACTGTATATTTTGTATTTGTACAAGGAATACTTTCCAAACTATTTGCTAAAGATATTTTTTTTACTCTTCATATAAATAACAATACATTTCACAAAGCCTTCGTGTGGAATGTTTAGAACCGACGTTAAATTTTAAAAAGCAAGTTTAAAGNAATAACAATACATTTCACAAAGCCTTCGTGTGGAATGTTTAGAACCGACGTTAAATTTTAAAAAGCAAGTTTAAAGTTTTCTAAAATAATTTGTTAAAAATATAAAATATTTTAGCTGGAAGAAAATCTTCTGCAATTGGTTTCCAGAAACTTGTTTGCAACAAGTACAGAAAAATCTTCACTGTGACGAGAAAGCGATTCGTAATTGCAGACGTAGCTGAGCTCCGTAAAAACCAATACGAAACGTCTACGCATTTCCTGCATAGCTTCGGGTTTCGGGTACGAACAATGTCGAGTCCACACGAATCTTTCTTTGTCATTGTAGTAAGAAAATGCATCGTTTCTGTGGCAGTTTTGATGCCCACGCCACTCAGACCTGTTACTTCAGTTACATAGCATCAGGCACCTGTAAGAGTTGGTGACACTTAGAAGACTGTAACGATACCGGGAACTAGAAATGTTACGTACGTCAAATTTCTAAAATTACAAAATTACGTATTTGTACCCAACGTTGGCAGCAAAAGGTCGTAGGTAAGATTTTAGAGTCAATATTGGTGTTATTTATTTCAAAACATTGCTTTTTGAGTGCTGTCAGTTTAATGAGGGACATTAACGCCCTTACATCCGAACTGCCTGGTGACTTCCTATGGTCGATGATGGTCTCGGGCGAACGATAAGTTAAGGCTACCATTGGCGAAAAACACTTGGCGATCTACGATCAGCCATCTTTTTTTCTTGCTCTTCAGTGTATAAAGTTTATTATTTGGCTTTATAACTGGTAAACGGTAATTTGTTCAAGTTTCATACCCACTTCAACAGAGATTGTACGTTGTAGCTGCCTTTGCTTGAAGATATTTTCTGTTTGACTTAGTTACTCGGTGTTAATTCCGTGGTGGTCCAATATCTGTTTTCCCGCTTTAGTTTTAAAAAAATTACGAAATTTATCAGTGTTTTGAATTAAAATTTTGCCAGTTAGAAACGCGAAAACTAAATATTTACAACTTTACAAATTATAAATTTGTATATTTTCCTTTATAGCAAGTCGTTAAACACTCTTTTACATGTATGGATATACAAATCCATTAATCAATTTTTAAGTTTTGAATATCAATGTTTTTGTGAAATGCCAAAAATATGATAGAAAAATTTATAACTAACAGTCGTGACGTAAAATGAAAAAAAAGTTAATATTTAATAAACACGGTAGGCTACAGCTTGTTGGTGTTTGCATATTTTCTGGGACTGAATTTAAAAATAATGGCCTACGGTCATTGTATAATTGCCAGGAACTGTAAACAAAACTGATTAAATAACACTCGTCTGTGAAATGGGGCAAATTAACGATGGGGAAATGGGCCTAAGGCGATATTTAAGGTTGGTCTTAAAGTAGTATAACCTGAATGTTCACTAGTTTGAAAATCGATCCGCTAAATCTCATCTGAATATTTTTAATCAAAAGGTTTTTTCTATGTCATTAAGACAATTTATTTCACAATTTTCTTTTCTTGTAAATTTATTAGCCTTGTTGGTTGTCAAACATTTTAAATGNCATTAAGACAATTTATTTCACAATTTTCTTTTCTTGTAAATTTATTAGCCTTGTTGGTTGTCAAACATTTTAAATCTACAGGATTTATAGATTTTATCATATACCTGAAATAAAACACTATAATGTTATCCCTATTGCGTTTAGTTTTTAATCCACTTTTTTTCACAAACCGCTTCTACCAGGTGTATTCGTAAATACACTCAAATTAAACNCATTAAGACAATTTATTTCACAATTTTCTTTTCTTGTAAATTTATTAGCCTTGTTGGTTGTCAAACATTTTAAATGTACAGGATTTATAGATTTTATCATATACCTGAAATAAAACACTTTAATGTTATCCCTAATGCGTTTAGTTTTTAATCCACTTTTTTTCACAAACCGCTTCTACCAGGTGTATTCGTAAATACACTCAAATTAAACTTTATTTGTTGAAACCAGATACGAAACGGCGAATGAATGTAAATAATTTCACCAGACTAGTGGAAGAGACTTTTGCTGGCTGTGGCTGATATAATGAAAGATGTATAAATGTATTTAACTAATATGTAATTTCAACATATATTACGTGGGTAGAAATATATCCGTACACATCCGACATTTTATTCTGTGTGCTAACCAAAGTGACACACTGTACGCTTAAAGAGCAGTGAAAAATGCATAGAATGTTCCAGAATTCAAAACCCGCAAACAAGTAAGTATAAATACTTAAGCCTTTGGATACTGCAATTAAAACTGGTATAGTAATGCTACCGCGTTCCGAAGAATATAAAACTTAATATAAATAATTTAACTACGTTTAATCTTTATTTCACGAAATGAAAATGCCTCGCAAAGAATATGAAACGTAAAATTTGGAATAATATTAATGAGTGTGAAACTTAAGACCAATTTAGAGGTGTAGATTGGTCTGTTTTCGTCCCTACAGCTTTTAATTCTAAACTGTTTTCAGGAAGACGGTAGCAGTTTATTTTAAAGCTTTTCCTCTCGCTGCCTGCTGCAAGTCTGGGTTCGTTCGGCTGAGATGAAAGGGAACTTCGCTAGCCCTCTCGGCAAACATTCCATTTAATTTGAATTTGAAATAAGCAGTTCGAATCTGAATCATTTATGGTTCCTCGAGAACGTCTCGAGAACGTAGAATCGAAGCGGGAGATACTGCGGAAGACAGCGAGGGATAAGAAAAGCCCCTGCGAGTTGTACGCCACGACGGGTTTGTAGAAACTCGAGATGATTCCTTTGGCAGAACGGGATTGCTGGAAGTTTCACCAAGTACTCCGCTGCGACTCTCGCCGAACACCTTACTTCGCGTGCAGTTTTGTTTCTAAAAATAGCAATACAAATCCGATCAACGTACGCCATTATATAGGCTGTTTGGGTTAACTGAGTATTTTTACAAGCTGTGCTTAAGGGGGAAGTACCCTTGCCATATTGGATTTACGTATCCTCCATAACATAATTTTCTAAGTCTTATTCTTGAAAACCAAGCTAGTCAATGCATAGGCAACAGCTTCGCAGTTATTTCGAAATCCCAACTTATTTTTCTTACGTGATTAGTTTCACGTCTGTAACCGTAATCATATATTACCTAAATATTCAATGACGTCAATCCTACATGGAAAAACACAGGTATAATTGAAAACTTACAAAATTTAACAAAATTCGTTAAGTATACCTCTGTGTGACGTCTAGCTTTGATTTTTTTTTATATCTGGCCAGAAATTTTAATGACGAACATTTGTAAGAAAAATCGAAGATGGAATGGATCTACCCCCTTTAAGGCCCCCGCCTACATGGCGCTTGAACTGCGTCGCCGTGTGTTTGACGTGTTTTACAACGAAACAATTGAACGTGCGCCCAGTATTCTGATCTACGAAAAGAACACACACATCAAACGAGGGCTGTTTAGTGTTTCAAAGACGTCACTACGCACGTGAGAAATGCTGGAAACATTAGAAAAGGCAAAAAAAAAAAACTTATTTTTCGAATTGTTGTATTTCAGAACATACGCATCAGATACATACAAAACTACTCAAGGGCCCTGCATTGAACCTTCCTACAGACTACCCATCAATATAATAATAGGGTCATCGCTGAAAGTCCTATATGTGCACACAGTACGACGAGAACACTGCACGCCAGTTCAGAGCCTTGCGCTTAGCGGCGATGGTGCACTTGGTGCGCGTGGCAGTGTGGCCCTTATCGCTACTATGCTTTTCGGCATCAAACGCGCAAAAAAAACTATGTAGGCACGGAGTTTTAAGAACTTTTTTTTCCCCTGATCTATGTTTACAAAGTAGAAAAACACCAAGTTCAATTTCAATAAAGTCAAGTAAAACACTCGCGATACTTCAAGACTTGAAATTTTTTTATTTATTTTGCTGTCAACTTGTAGCCCATTCGCGGTTTCTTCACACTTTTTGAATCAAACCTTTGAAAAATTACCCCATGTATGACGTGTTTAGTTATTTCCTAGATATGCCTTGTATCACAAACGTTTTATACATCTGCTAACATGAAAAAATCTTATTGTTCGTTAAATTGAAGTTTTGTCTGTATTTTATTGATAAATTATAACGGTGATTGTTCCGTATTGCGTACTCTTATGGTAAAACCATAGGAAACCTGCGAGTGCACTATCGAGTATCCACNTTAGGTATTTTTATAAATGTTTTTAAAAGATAAATGAATACGCGAATCGGAACAAATGAGGCTTGGTGGAAATTTCCACCTGTCATTTTGGATATGCAACCCCACCACTTTTAAATTCGGGTCGTTTTTCATGTGGATACGCACAAAGAAACTTTTGGTAAAAAGCAGGTAATTACAAGCGGGCTGGATACGCAGGAAGAAATTTTGCATTTTTTTGGCCTTCTAAGGACTTAGTTTGGATACGAAATAGACGACTTTTTGGGTGGATTTTATGTATCATTGGATACGTAATGTAATGTTTTTTTGGTGATTTGGATACGTTATACGAAATAATCACCATTATAACAATTCATTTATAATAAGTACGAAGGAAAACAGTGAGAAAAGATGTGTGTTGGTAGCGCCTAGTAATAAATAGTTCCCATGCAAAATATAATTACAACCGAGTGCGCACGAATTCTGTGCACTGTCTTTTGGTGTAATTTTCTAGACTTATATAATCTTCGTCTTTATGTGGCGGAGGAATATCCAGGAAGTAGAACTTTAGCAGGGTTTCATGAAAGTGTAAAGTAACCGTGAATAGATTATAACTAGGAGCCTAGATGCCAAAAAAGCACGACCACGTGCGTGCAGTTAACAAGCAGTGATTTTTTTTACCAAAGGTTCTCTTCAAATGCACCCGCTTTAACATGAATGGCCAATATCACTTCATAAAGGCTATTCACGGTAAACTGAGCAATTTTGAAAGATCTGCTTAAAAATATACTTGTATGCATATAGTGTATTCTTCCGTCATATGTAAACTTAACACTGCTATGGGCTTGGCCACTTTATTCATGCGTCGGTCAAGTGAAACTGTGAAATTATTGTAAAAGTAAATGTTTTACAAATTTGATAAGTCTTAACAACTGTATGCATTTAAAAAACAGAAAGAAAAAGCAGTGACTGGTTGTTTCCTAAATAAGTCGGTTGTTCACATAAGTTTTATACTTGTGTTAACATAAAAGTACCTTATTTTTTGTTGAATTGAACTTTTACTTATAATTCGTTTATAATTTTTACTTAATATTTCATTCGTAATTAATGCGAATACAAACAGAGAGGAAACAGGCTTGGTGGTAATGCCTAGTAAGAAAAAGTTCTTACGGAAAATATTATTATTACACTGAGTGCACACGAATTCGGTAGGTTTGTCCCTTTGGTGTAATTTTCTAGGCTCGGCCAAGCTTTGTGTACATTAGGCGGAGGAATATCCTGAAAGTGGAACTTTAGCAGGGCTTCACGAAAATCAGAACTAACCGTGAAGGGACTGCAAATATGTAGTGTCACTACTCAGCCGTTACGTTCGTCAAGAATATATCATTAAGAGGTCCAGAAGGTTCACTGTAAACAGTACTGGAATGTGATTTTTGCATTCTCCCCACCTTATGTCCAATTAATGTCAAAATGGGCCTGATTATTTTATTCGCACGTTAGTCAGTTGAATGTGTTAAATTATTTAAAAATTATGTGTTTTGTAAATTTGGTTTTTTGATACACTTACGTGCATTTAAAAGAGCAGAGAGAAAATTAAGTAATTTCAGCGTAACTTTTTTTTTTAATTCAGCGTTAAGACATGGAACTACTGTCCCTACGTTGTTGCCAACTTTACAAGGCGCGTGCCACTCGGTGTGTCTGTTAAGATGCACTCAGGTACGGTCAGTGACATTTTTCAAATGTTGATTTTAAAGGCGCTCAGTTAGCATATCGTTCGTGTTCTTAAGGCGCCCGTCTACCTGGAACTTTTTCCCACGTTTAGGTTGAGAAGCGCGGGAGCGATAAGGGCGACACTGCCACGCGCACCAAGTGCACCATCGCCGCTAAGCGCAAGGCTCTGAACTGGCGTGCAGTGTTCTCGTCGTACTGTGTGCACATATAGGACTTTCAGCGATGACCCTATTATTTTATTAGTGGGAAGTCTTTAGGAAGGTTCAGTGCAGGCCCCTATAGTAGTTTTGTATGTATCTGATGCGTGCATTTTGAGCTACAGCGCCTTGGAAAGGCCGTTTTTAGCGGTTTTGGAGTACTCTGAATTGATGTTTCTAACGTACGTGATATTTTGAAAGTACTTAACAGCTCTCGTCTGAAGTGTGTGTTCTTTTCGTAGATCAGCACGTTGGACGCACGCTTAATAGTTTCGTTGAAAAACGTGTATTTCGAACACACTGCAACGCAGTTCAAGCGCCAGGTAGACGGGCGCCTTAATAAGTGTCGTTGTAACAGCGTTGTTTTTGGTCTGCTTTGGTTGCGTTTACGATGACGTGGAACGACGGGAGTTTAGCCGAAGAACTACACGTGGACGTTAAAAATCCTCCCCTCCTGAGAACGCCAGTCTCTCGTGAAGACGGCCAGTGCTGAACCAGACATGACGCACGTCGAAAATCTCCACGAAAGAAAGAGAGAAAAAGGCCGGCCCTTCCTCTAACTTATCTCGACCGACATGCCAGCTGCTGAATCCAGGGCATTCGGAGAATCCACTCGAGGACGGATCATACGACGGGAGACGAAAACATACCGAAGAGAGTTGAGGTTGGAAAAATACTGGATGCCAGAGGAATCTCACATTGCTCCGAGACACACATACAATGTGGACGACTCCGATAACACTGGAAAATACAAACAAGTGAAAGTAGTACAATTGTATTTTTACAGGGATTGTATTTTTATTAGCGGAATTATATACAGTAATATACAGTATGTTACGCGTTGCCGGAACTACCGTCAGCAAGATGGCGTAAACATTAGTTTAATACACCAAAAAGAAATTCTAGTTGGAGTACCCGAGAACCAATAACGTGACACCTTCAATAAAAGGCACGCAGTTGGCTGTTGTTTAAATGAAAACCTAGCGTTATTTTCAAATTGATGTAATAAGAAATAAGGTTGGTGTTTATAACGCCAATATTTAACTTTGTTTCATGTTCCTGTATATTAAAAGACGTTCAGGAGTCAGAGCACGTATATTAACAAGTGTACGATGTAAAAAAGGATGATAACCATGATAATTTAATTTTACAGAAAATTTTTAAGACAGACTGGGAAAACGTGTCCAAAGAATTCTGTATAGAATTTTAACGATATTGATAAACAATTATTTATAAAACATGGCGAGTTCCTGCACATTTATCACTTAAAGGCGTATAGTGTCACATTCATAAATGAAGCTGTAGTGATTGAGCAGATGATATATATGTTCTCCAATACTGTCTGACGCTACAAATACGAACATTATTTAAATTTGAAGTGGCAAACGGAAGCACGCCAAGGCCAACTAATTTTATACATTTTATTTCTGATAAAAAAAATTAGTAAAGGAGCTCAGCCTGATTCACTCATCTGTAAAGAGTAACAATAATGTTTATTTTATTACAAAGAAAATCCGCGGAGGAAGTTGCCATGTAGTTCCACGTAATACAAAAAAGTTTTAGTATTTTTAAATTTTACTACAAACTTTGTTAAAAGCGTATAACGTTTTCAACGGATTATTTAATAGTAAATTTATTTAACACTAACCATCTTCGCGTCCTGTTTAAGTATATGTCTTTCATGTCGAAACTAGTATGTAAAATTATTTAAGTGCACTTAAGCCTTGGGGTTATTCGAATTAAAGAAAATATCAAAAATAGATATACAACGTAATTTTTTCAATTGTCTACTTGGTATCGACTAGAGGGAAACCGTTTTATCAAGCGCTGAATGTGAACCATACACTCGCATAATACACTGAAGAGCTAAAAAAAACTGGTACACCTACTTATATCGCGTAGGGCTCCCACGAGCACGCAGAATTGCCGCAAGACGACGTGGCATGGACTCGACTAATGCCTGAAGGTATGCAGGAGGCAATTCACACCATGAATCCTGCAGGGCAGTTCACAAATCTATAGGAGTGCGAGGCGGTGGAGATCTCTTCTGAACAGCACGTTGCAAGGCATCCCAGATATGCTCAATAATGTTCATGTCTGGTGATTTAGGTGGCCAATGGAAGTATCTAAAGTCAGAAGTGTGTTCCTGTAGCCACTCGGTAGCAACTCTCGACGTGTGGGGTGTCGCATTGTCCTGCTGAAATTGTCCACGTCCGTCGGAATGTACAATGGACATGAATTGGTGCAGTTGATCGGGCAGGATGCTTACGTATCTGTCACCTGTCAGAGTCGTATCTAGATGTATCAGTGGTTCCATTTCACGCCAACTGCAAACGCCCCATGCCATGACAGAGCCTCCACCAGTTTTAACAGTCCCCTGTTGACATGTAGGGTGCATGGATTCATGAGGATGTCTCCATACCCGTACACGTCCATCCGCCCGATACAATTGGAAACGAGACTCGTCAGACCAGGCAACGTGTTTCCAGTCATCAACAGTCCAATGGCGATGTTGGCGGGCCCAGGCGAGGCGTAAAGCTTTGTGTCGTGCAGTCAACAACGGTACACGAGTGGGTCTTCGGCTCCGAAAGCCAATATCAATGATGGTCCATTGAATAGTTCGCACGCTGGCACTTGTTGATGCCCCAGCATTAAAATCTGCGCCAATTTGAGAAAGGGTTGCACGTCTGTCACGTTTAATGATTCTCGTCAGTCGTCGTTTGTCCAGTCGTTCACAACATTTTTCCGGCCACAGCGATGTCGAAGATGTGACGTTTTACCGGATTCCCGATATTCATGGTACACTCGTGAAATGGTCGTACGCGAAAATCCAAATTTTATCGCTACCTCGGAGATGCTATGTCCCATCTCTCGTGCGCCGCCTATAACAATACGTTCAAACTTACTTAAATCTTGATAACCTGCCATTGTAGCAGAAGTAACCGATCTAGCAATTTTTCCAGACGCTTGTTGTCTTATATAGGCGCTGTCGACCGCATCACGTTACTCTGATTGTTTCTATGCCTCTGTTATTTGCATACGCACGCCTATACCAGTTTTTTTTTTTTTTTTTTTTTTGGGNGCAAATCAACGGAAGTTAGTCATTCTACGGAGGAAAATATTAAATACAGTTTAAAAAATTATTTGCCTTTTCCCAGTAATGGTAATTTTCTCATAGTTAAGCACCGTGAACAATTTCGTCAAAGAGTATCTTGATCAATTGAGAACATCCAGGAGCGTATTTAAATTGCTTCGAAGGGCGACATTTTTTTCTATATTTTGGGGATTTTTATGAGCTTGTGAAATGATATCGATGGCAAATTGATTGAAAAACAACTCTTTTGAAAATAACATTAAAAATGGTTTTTAACTTAAGTATGAGAATTTGAACATAAAATATTGATTCCCACAGATATCGAAAAGTTATATTAGCACAAATTTGTTTTGGCTGGTGTTACTTCAAGCCACAGAAGTGACATATTGCAATATCTCCGGCAGTCGGTTCACCAGAGGTAAGGGTTCGCCTTCTAGCTATTTTGACTTCAGATTTTATCTCAAAAGTTAAAGTTGAAATACGGCTGAACTACGTGGATAAGTTCCAAAGAAAATATTCTTCCTGACATTCTGATGACATCAGAATTTATGTTCAGTTATAGCCTAACGTATCAGTTTGGTTCAGTTCTGGTATTTGTACGTAAAAAAAGAAAGATACATATTTACAATTCCTATATTTACTTAAATTCATTTCTGAAATTATTTTTCCACCGCTGTCATTTTTTCTGACTATTATTTCAAATCACACTGGAACAAAAGTGCTGCAAATATCGTCGGTTTGCTTATAAAATTTCCTCATTCTTATCCATCGTGCGTGAAATCTGTACACATTTTCAGTGTGCGTCAGCTGATAAAATATATTAAGTGTGCTGTGAAGAACGTTGACATAATTTTAAGATAGTAAATCTTTGTATTTCTTTCGTCAAGTTATTATGCTCTCGTGTACAATTTCCTCAAACCTAGCTAGGAAGTTTTTGAAGTAGGCCGATGATATTTCAATCAAAACGCTGACAGGAGTACTTTATAGTTACTTTGACAGCAAATATGGATAAACTAGTTCCATGTATTAACGTATTCCTGAAGGTGTAAAGTTTAAACTAACGGTTTCTCAAATGTGTTCATTTTATTCTTTATAATCAACAGCGTTGCAATATGTAAAGTTTAATATACATTATATATATTGTATACATATATACATTACGTACGTCAATAAAGTTTTTACGTTTCATCTTTCATCGGCGCATTTATGCCAGTGCTCATGTCCGCGAGGAATCAATTTTAAGACTCGACCAAAGAAACGCAATTGTGAGACGTAATCAACAAAGCCGGGCTTTCAAAGTACCCGTTCGCGAACGACAGATAGCGACACTGGCATAAATCATCTTGTAACTGTTCGCACTTTTTCTATTATTGTTATCCTTCGCTGCCAACGTTTTCCTTTTTTTTTTCTTTTTTTTTCTTTGCAGATAATAAGTTACTCGTGGACATCTTCAACATAGTACGCGCTAATTAACATTAAGATATACGCCTGAAATCTTCTAATCTTGCACCGGCGAGGCGGCGCAGTTGGTAGACCGTGCGGACTCGCATCCGGGAGAACCTGAGTCCTAATATGGAAGTAAGAACATGCTGGCCAACAAACGAAAAACATCCGATTTAATTACGTCAGTTGTAACAAAAGCGATTGTTTTTGCTACGGTTACAGGCATGGATATTGATCATGGTAATAGTTGTTTCTATCGTGGCACGAGCTAAACTCCACGTTCACCCGGAGTTGAAACCGATTGAGGACTTGTAAGCGATACTTTTTTTTTCCCCTCTGGTGAAGTTTGTATCCCTTTCGACCGGTGTTCGAAGGGAAAAACCGTCGCTCGAGGTTTACACGTGGTCTCCCTGAATCGCGACCGCCATGGTAGTTCCTTGCTACAATTTACAATTACAAAATCTTCTTATTTATACTCTAAATACATAGCACTGGAGGGTTACATGGTAGAATACAAAGTCGCCCTACCAACCCTTTGGGACTCTTGTGGCGGTTTTCAAAGTTTCTATATACAAACGACACACTTTTCAGTGGTCTGATAAAAGGTGTACAATTGAGTTATCATAATTAAGGGAAAAAATAAACAAAATCCCTAGTACTAAACATATCACTTGCAAACTAATTAGGAGGTATCTTATGGCCTATGGAAGACAAAAAATGGTGGTAACCATAACTAACATGGCTGGTTCCTTCCCCTTCCCTGCTTCTCCGAACAACTCGCGTCGTTTATAATTATCTTGTTGTTAACGAGACGTTAAAACCCACCTTCCCTCGGAATCTCGCAGGGAAATAAACTGCGGCATTTGTTATCGCAATGAACGATTGGTCTCTCGGCGTCAACGCTGTGACACAATCTGCAATAATGTAGCGTGAGAGGTTAAAGGTGCGCTTGGCTTAGAAGCCCTGCGATTACCAAAAACATTCCGTCTCCTGCACAGTGTACGCATTCAACGGAAAAAAAAAATTCACGGTAAAATTAAATTACCCCTTTGATGGGCTTATAAAGTAATCCGTAAACGAAAAAAGAATTTAATAAAAAAAAACTGACAAAAAGGAGCGAGAGCGAAATAAATTTTTAACAGTTGACTATGTATAATCCATTCACGGTCACTTCCCACTTTTCTGAAAAGCCCTGCTAAAGATCTACTTCCAGGGTAGTCATCCGCCTCATGCAAACTAAGCTTAAAAGTTTAGAAAATTACACCAGAGGACCACCGCACCGAATTCATGCGCACTCAGTTGTAATAATATTTTGCATGAGAACTAATTCTTACTAAACGCTACCAACACGAGTTTTCTCACTTTTTTTTTCTTCGTATTTATTATAAATGTAATATTAAAAATTATAAATAAAATCTAGTTAAACTACAATTTTAACGAAAAATAAGATACTTTTATGTTAACAGAGTTATAAAACGCTTGTGGTAAATTACATGTTTAGGAAATAACTAAACACGTCAGATACTGGGTAATTTTTTTAAGGTTTGATTCGAAAAGTGTGAAGAAAACGTGAATAGACTATAATGTATACACTTTTAAACTCTGCCTTAGTGTTTGGGAAACAGGCAGGAAATAAAAATTATTTTATTGAACGAAGTAAAATAATACTGAATTTGAGTAAAGTTTTATGAGCTATTTTTTGGTCTATCGTGCGATATGTTGTTAAAAAAAGCTACAACTTGTATGCACCAAATCATTTCTCACAAACTAACACCGATACCAGACGTGAGACCCAAAACCTAAAACACTATTTTTCGGGTGTCAAACTGTGTAACAGCTTCAGGCCTGAGACCAGGTATCGGCCATTAAGAAGCGCATTTTCGTGAGTTCCTCCAGCACTGTTACTGGGACCAGGCGATAAAAAATAAGTGACTCTGGACGTGTAAAAAAAAAAACAGAAGTTTAGAATAAGAATAAAAGTAAAGAATGCAAACGATGCGAAAGAGCCGGGAACGTGTGTTCGTTGGTGATGGCGAGGAGATATTCTCCGACTTCTGCATACGACGATGGCGGAAAGAGGGAGGGGGAGAGAGAGGGAAATGGGGGAAAGGGACGACCTTTAAGGCTGTTCAACTGCCTAAAACTTATTTCTGCAATTTAATATTTTTTTTAGGTTTTGCGATGCAATATCAATAATTATTTGATGAAAATACTAAATCAGTTAAAAAATATCTCTCGCGTATTTTTTTTTTTTTTAACAGAACTATCAGCATATTAACCTTAAAATTTGATCCAAACAAATTTCAAAAGGTCATACGAGTGCAATGTTTTATTTCAGCTAAAGTGGTTTTTTTTTTTTACATTTAGGAACACCAAGAAGAAATTTATTTGAAGTGTAGCATTTTGTTCGCCTGCGATTAAGGTTTAACTTCTGACTATTTTGTATTTCAATTTTACTGTAAAAACTTAATATAAAATTACGGCCGAACCACTGGAAGAAATTACATGCAATTTCTTAATTTTATTCTAATGATGTTAACAACTAATTTTGAACTGTAACCAAACTCGATAGTTATGCAAAATTTTAAAATTTATATGTCAATACATTTTAAATTATAAATGTCTGTATTTTCCGTCATTATTTTTTGTAAATTAATTTTCCATGGCTTTTGATACTTTTAACGATATACTTTATGATGTTATAAATAATAATGATAAAATATCCTACGAATACCGAGAATCGTTTTTGGCACTTGGACACCCTTAAACCCATTGAAATGCGACTCGGGGTGGAAGTGGGCCGGTTGGAGCGCAAAGCGGCAACCGAAGTGTCGTTCGGTCGAAATCGNGCGAACGAGGGTGCAGTTTTCGCGGCTCAGCAAAGACCCCGGAAATCTCATCCCTCCCCCGCCCCCTCCTGGGCCCACCTTCCCACCCCTCAAAATCCTCAAAGAGCTGATCTCTCCCCTCATCACTGGCCAGCGTCAAACAGGAGAGACTTACATATTTAATGCCAGGGGCCAGAATGCTGCACAACTCTCCCAAGACTTCGTGGCGAATTGATTTTTAAGTGTTCCGCTAAGAAAAACATATTTTAAAAAAAATTATGGATTGACAAACAAAAATAAAACATTGGGAAATAGTCGCCAAAATATTTATATGGAGTGCCACAGGGAGAAATGCTGCAAGTTTTGAATTAGACTACGCTCTTAGAAATTTCTGTAGATTTACGGAAATTTTTACGGAAATGTAAAGTTATTTTGCGGAAAGGCACTCCGTAATGACGAATAACGGAAATGAGCTCCGTAAATATAAAACACGGAAGCTATTCGTATTCTTTTCGACTTTGAGACACGAACAAGTGCTGATGGTACCTGAAGCTTATAAAATGCCATCTTCAGAATACAACTTCGTTTAAGGTAGTAGTGGGTGGGTGGCGAACCACTCATGGAGTGCCAATTATTTGATTCTTTTTCAGATTCCTCTCCAGAACAAAACCTTCTTTATACAAAGTGAAATACGCACACGACGAAAATAAAACTATTTATTCGTGACCTCGTTTCATAAACCGCAAATAAAACAAAACAGCTAGCGCTCTAACACGACTTGAAACTAAGAGAGACGCGTTCGCAACTTTCGTGTAAAATCCACATTTACGAAATACAGCACTTCTTGTAAAAGAGAGGTAGGTGAGTGCCCATATAGCACACATACATCCATAGAATATCTCATGGATGTCCCCACGGACGTTCTGGATATCCAGGGACATCTAGTTACATCTAAAAGACTGCCAAAAGATATCCAAATGTCCGCTCAATATCCAAACAAGGATATACGTATCATGGATATCCTATAGACATCTTTAGATTTAGGCACCATAAGTAATAGCCACTGGAGGTTTTGTAACATCTAATGGATATCCAGGAAATGGTACGAACTGATATCTACTACTAGATATCCAACGGATATCCTGAAGACATTCACTTCAGGACTTAGATGACTTTAAGATATTGTGGATGTAGTTGAGATAGCCAGTTGATATCCTGTGCTATGTAGATGGTTCCAGTTATTGAGTTTTAATTTGTCGATTCATGTTACAATTCCGCTACAGGACCAAATATTGAAACTTGGTTTAATTTCGCTTTTATACACACGGAAAAAAATTGTTTTTCTTATCACTGTTTGTAAAGCTGAAATAAAATAACAAACTCGCATGCACTCTTATATGACTGAGATGTACATACATCTATCTGAATATATATATTACGTACATTTCTTATTAGTAAAACTGCCGTAGGTGGGTGGATACAGTTCTAGTCTGTTAATTTTATTTTTCGTGTTCAATTCCCGCTACCGGACTTAATTTTTTTTATTTTCTTTACAGTCATATTTTTATAAACTGTGAAACACCTACACAACTTTTTGCAGCTCTTTTTTTTATAAAGAGCAGATTTAACAAACAAACTTGCAAGTTTATGGACACGTTTCGTGAATTCATGGCGATTTATGCGAATTTACGGAGAGAACGTTATTGAAAATAACGAAGAGTCCGTAATTTCAGAAAGATGTCTGGATAATTTGTAACCGGTACTTTCCGTAATTCTACGGACACGTTTTCTAACAGTGTACAATTATGTACGAAGTTACTAAAAATAAACTAAAGATTGAAAATTAATCCATACATAAACATCTTCAACTAAACGGTTACCAAAATGAATAAATTCGGATAAATAAAAAATACTGTAAGTCCAACATTTATTTTTAATCAAAAGTCTAAGCTCACTCCATTAATTTCATCGTATTACTAATTGATACAAGGCCTCAGAATGATAAAATACACTAAATATAGAGAAACAGTGTTTTTAACACTAAAACCTCTTAAGTATGTCGGACGTAACTCTACGCTGTAAATATATATCGTATGCCGCAAATTTACGGGAGCAAATACAGAAAACCCAAGAAAAAGCAATCCTAGACTAATGTTTTACTAATTATTTCAACAAATAATTTTACAAATATTTTTATATTTATCTTGCGGTATTTCCCGCGCCGTCAATCAGTACATGCCGGCGCCGCAGTGGCGCAGCGGGTAGAGCGCTTGCCCACCGGAAGTGCGAATCGGGCTCGATTCTCGACGAGGTCGCTTTCGAATTTTCGCACGTGGGAATCGTGCGGGACGATGCCGCTGGTCGGCAGGTTTTTTTCGGGGATCTCCCGTGTTTCCCCGCCCCTTGCATTCCGGTGCCGCTCCACACTCACCTCACTTCACCCTCATTGGCTATTATACAAACTATCTGCTCAAGAAGATGATTACAACCGTCATCTATATTCGCGGTTTCTTCACACTTTCGGAACCAAACCTTTAAAAAATCACACCATGTATGACGTGTTTGGTTGTTTTCTAAATGCATCCAGTATTACCAACGTTTTAGACTTGTGTAAACAAAAAAATACCTTGCATTTGTTTGAATTAAATTTTTATTTATATTTTGGTTATAAATTATAACATTTAATTTATAATTAATATGAATAAAAACAGGGAGAAAATAGGTTGTTGGTAATGCCCAGTATGAAGTAGTTCTTATGCGAAATATCATTACACTGAGTGGGCACGAATGC
Organism: Clitarchus hookeri; assembly: GCA_002778355.1. Lineage (NCBI taxonomy): Eukaryota > Metazoa > Arthropoda > Insecta > Phasmatodea > Phasmatidae > Clitarchus > Clitarchus hookeri. The sequence continues at coordinate 120,253 of NQII01006266.1, forward strand.
ACCTCGTTGTCACTTTGGTGTGATTTTCTAGACTCGGTTAAGTTTTGTTTGCTTGAAGCGGATTTGGAATGTAACTGAGAATGGACTATAGCATTTCCGTTTCTTAGCATTCTTATGTTGGCTACCAAAACTTTGTGAACTTCAAGTAACGTGCTTGGTGTTAATTTATTTCCCGTGCGCTCTCAAGGCCGTTTCATAACAAAGTAACTGTGAATCTAATTGCGTTAAGGAGGCTTGAGACAATTATTTTTGTCATTTTATATTTGTGCTACATACGGTTCAACTTTTAGACATTATCTATAATTACTATTCCCTCGCAGAAAAAAAAATTAAGCCCTAAGATTTTGCATAAATACATGTCAAAATCACAATGTTCCTTTCTTTAGGAATGTACAAATAACGCTTACACACAAAAATTAAAAAATTCTTCCTGATAGGAGATGCTAAGAGCTACTTCAAAATGTCAATTAAATCGTTTCAAGGAAATTTTTATATTTTCAAAAAATAAAATTGAGAATAAGGAAATTATTTAATAAATTTTGATTGATTGCTGCCCCTGAATTTTTGTAAAGTTACTATTGCTAAAAATACCTTAAAATGAATTAAAACAAGTACTTTCAGTCGCCCTTGTTTAATTTTCTGAAAACAATTTGGTTTATTGTATTTGTACATTGCGAAAACAGTACAATTTCGACTTCGGCATGTCATTTCACATAAACCACACTATCTAAAGAAATTTAATCTGAGCAAAGAGTAGTCACGGGTAATGTCTACAAGATGAACAGTATTTTGTACAAATATAAAATAACAAATTTTTTGTGGCTAGCGCCCTTAACTTTGCGTTGTCGTCATATTAAGGCATAGATTTCACAGCAGTGTATTCACATTGAATCAAGAACGTGGCAAAGGTAAAATTTCCACTCGATAAGTTGACTCAACTTCAACATAACGTAAAGTTAACGTAGTTTTAATCAATCAGATTCAAAGGTTCAAGAAACGATTCTTTACTTTTGTTTTCCGCGTTCATTTTTATTCCTACCAACTTCCGACTGTATTTTTCATAATGTGTTATGCCATGATTGTAACATATTTTGGATATAACAGTTTGGTTTATGTGTATTAGAAATACTGACATAAATTAATGTTAGACATTTGGGTTATTTTTGGCATGTGGATGAAAATGTTTCAAGTATTATTGAAGCTGCTCATATGTACTTTTAATTGCAAATATACACACGTATACACTAGCTTTTTTTCTCAGATCCCGGGTGCAGCGTATTTAGCAGTGCTGAATTACAACTTATCGAAGACGAGTAACACACGTAAGATTTTATAAAAATACTGACACAGAGTCACTGAGTGAGTAAAGAGATTTGGGTGGCTCTTTACGTCAAGGTCTTGAGAGACGATGTGGTTGAAGCGAGGTAAGTACGGAGCATCGGCGGAATGTAAGAGAAAGGGGAACTGGAGATCCCCGAGAAAACCCGCTGACCAGCGGCATCGTCCGGCACGATTCCCACATGCAAAAATTCGGGGGTGAACCCACCGGGAATCGAACCCGGTTCGCCACCGCGGCCCCTAACACTGTTAACGCAGAAGTAACATAACGATCATCATCTTAATTTCAATATGGATTGGCCTTTTATATATTTGTGAAGGAGAACTCGCAAGTCAGCGAAGAAACAAACACGCTAACTAACGAAGGGCGTAAAGTTTTGTTTCCAAGAAAGGCTAACGTGTGACGCACGTGATGGAGGTCGCTGCTCCCTTGAACCAGCCCGTGTCATTCCTGCCAGAGGCCTGTGTGTTTGCCGAACCATTACCCCTCCCGGGGATCAATACCTGTTCTTTGTGGCGTGCTATTATTTACCGTCGTGGGCCCTCCATTGTCTTGGCGACTTGTGTCACGAGATATCCCCCCTCCTCACACCCTCTCCTACCACTGGCACTTCAGTTAGGAACAGCCCGTTGTCGGTAATGGATATATTGGTCGAGTGATATGGGGGTCAAGAACCACCCCCCTCCCCTTCCAAACACACACGCACTTCCACCCCTTCTCCTGCAACCCTTCATCGACGTAACTAGGCTACAATTGATGCAACGCTGCGTCCGGACGTAACTGGCCGTGTGGCATTAATAATACCACGAGTGACGGTTATTCCCTTCAAGCGGGTCGAAGGACACAAACTTCCCCATAAGGAAAAATAAAGTCCTTGCTCTGTTACAACTCTAGATAGACGTGGAAAGAAGGTTGTGCCACAGTCGAAATAACCATCATTATAATGAATATTCATACCTGTAACCATTCACTTAATAAAGNAAAGAAGGTTGTGCCACAGTCGAAATAACCATCATTATAATGAATATTCATACCTGTAACCATTCACTTAATAAAGTACCTGTGCTACAATTAACATAATCAAACCGGATATTTTTCGTTTTTACTTCCATGTTGGATGGAACTTATTAGGATTAGTTATTTTAATTTTCGCACATCTAAGTTGGCCAACTTGTTATGTATTTTAATACATTTTTGAATTCAGACATCTCATTAGTAAACAGTCGTGATTGATACAGAGGAATTATTTCAGCTGTTGAAGTTCTCTTTTTCACAAAACGTGCTCTAAAAAAACAAACATGCAAAAGGAAAAAATAATCATTAGAGTTAAATGAATGCGTAACTTCGTGACGGGAAATGTACGGTTGTAAAATTTAATTTGGCCTGTCTTGTGATAAGAGTGGATTCTTATTCGCTACACGCTGGTTCTTGCACAAGAAGGAAGTTGAAAGATCGTAAACTTGCTATGCAGCTATGCGTTAGCATTTGTTATGGGTANCTGGTTCTTGCACAAGAAGGAAGTTGAAAGATCGTAAACTTGCTATGCAGCTATGCGTTAGCATTTGTTATGGGTATTGTTATGCGTGTCAGTAGGAAGTGCCATTGTACACAAGACATTGTTATGGTTGTGNATTTGTTATGGGTATTGTTATGCGTGTCAGTAGGAAGTGCCATTGTACACAAGACATTGTTATGGTTGTAGTCATGCCGCCTGCAGCAGGGTCCGATGCATTTTCGATTACTTCGCGCTCAATTCGTTTAGAAGCTATTCATTTTTATGATGACTCAACATGTACTGAACTTCCAAGGAAAATTTATTGGTACTGATCAGTTACGAAATAGAGCTTAAATTGCCGTGTTTAAAAGCCGGTTGTTTAAACTTAATTTACCACCAATAAGTGTGTGGGAGTCGGATATAGACATATTGTACTTGGCGTAATTAGCAGAGATGTGTTTAGCATAGGCTAACTTTGCTTAGGTCTTATAATATTNATAGACATATTGTACTTGGCGTAATTAGCAGAGATGTGTTTAGCATAGGCTAACTTTGCTTAGGTCTTATAATATGCTTGTAACAAGGTGAAGTGACAGCATAAAGTAGCATATGAGAGCGATGAACTAGAAATTTCTTGAAACAAGATGGTTGGTGTTGACGTGGAATGGCAGAGCATGAACTAGAACATTCTTGAAACAAGATGGCCAATGTTGGCATGGAATGCCAGAACATTAACTGGAAAATTCTAGAAACAAGATGGCGGCATTGAATGACAGAGCTTGAAGTAACATGNATAGACATATTGTACTTGGCGTAATTAGCAGAGATGTGTTTAGCATAGGCTAACTTTGCTTAGGTCTTATAATATTCTTGTAACAAGGTGAAGTGACAGCATAAAGTAGCATATGAGAGCGATGAACTAGAAATTTCTTGAAACAAGATGGTTGGTGTTGACGTGGAATGGCAGAGCATGAACTAGAACATTCTTGAAACAAGATGGCCAATGTTGGCGTGGAATGCCAGAACATTAACTGGAAAATTCTAGAAACAAGATGGCGGCATTGAATGACAGAGCTTGAAGTAACATGGTAGAATGACAGTGCATGAACTGGAACATTCTTAGAATAAGGTCATGCTATTTTTAGACTGAGTGACTCATGAAAATTTGTGAAATTTGAGGTTAAGGTCCAAGGTCAACGTCATCCAATATGGTGGATGGCTCTGAGGCTCAGACATAGAAACAATATGGTGGCATGGTATGACAGAGTATGAACTGGAACGTTCTTGAAACAAGATGGTTTCATGGAATGACAGCATGAAGTACCTGGTCAAGGTNTAGAGCATGAAGTACCACAGTAGAATGACAGAGTATGAACTGGAACGTTCTTGAAACAAGATGGTTTCATGGAATGACAGCATGAAGTACCTGGTCAAGGTCAATGCTTAAGGTTAAAGGTCATGGTCATTGTCATACTAGACGGTGAATGTAGGTCAAGGTCAAAGGTCAGGGTCACCTCTGGTTCTCCGCCCGTTGTTACTACCGGTCCTCTGCCAGATGCCATATCCATCCGAGCATCCTAATCATTACTTCTGCCCCAGCTATCTCATTAGTGATAAATGTTTTAAAAACTCTTCCTAGAAATCCAAAAAACTATTACAATATTCTTGAAACTTCTTCCTACGCTGAATTGCATGGCAACATAACCGAATACTTCAACTTTCTGAATAAAATATAAATAAAAAAGCTAATAGGTAAGTTAAAAACAAAATTAATTTGGATGATTCAGCAGTTTTTTTTTTTTTTTTTTTTTTTTTTTTTTTTTTTTTTTTTTTTTTNTGGTTCTGCTGGTCATATTTTATTAAAATGTCATTTTCTAACTGGATTGTCAAGTATATTTGAAGAGGACTATTTGATTATGTGACAGAGATATGAGAAATAACTGCAAACAAGAAGAGTGAATCCACGTGCTTGAAGAAGAGGTAGACGAGCGAAGGGAGGAGAAAAAGGGAAAATAGGCAGGTGAATGAAGTGAAAAGGCAGGTGAGAGAAAGACACTAAAAAGTGTCGTCCCTAAGGCAAGTATAGGAGACGGAGTTAAATGTATTGTTTGCATTTCGTTACTAAAGACAGGTTGTTGGTTTTAACGAAGACAATACGATGCATCCCCTGATACGGGTTACAGCATTTTCTGATATTTACCAAGAACACTTCATTAAATTACCTTTTCTGTTGTTTCATTTTACCTTCTTAAATTTCCTTCACGTAAATTGTACAAGGTTATGAATAAACAACGCTTCGTAACGGATAAACTACCCCGGGAACACTTCGAAATATTGTTGTGTTACTGTTTTTGCATTTCACTTTGTGTAATTTGAGAAGACGTTATAGTTGTATTTCGAAAAACCACTACCTCTGTTACAATAAACTAAACATACCAGCTAGTTAATTTTTTTTTTATTTACTGAAGTTTTGTTATGTCTGCGATTTTTAAGCCTTTATGTGTTCATCATGCAGCAAGTATAGTTCATTCATTTCATCTATGAACATTTTGAGCGGGAATGTGTCAGAGTTCTTAGAGTACTATTACCAGCAGCTACCTGGTACCTTTTTAAAAATAGTATGACTAATTTTTCAGCGCTATGTGAAGAAACATCCGGGAAACGACAGCATGTTAATTACACCGAAGAGCCAAAAAAATGGTATAGGCGTGCATATGCAAATAACACAGGTATGGAACCAATCAGAGTAACGCGATGCGGTCGGCAGCTAGATCGGTTACTGCTGCCACAATGGCAGGTTATCAGGATTTGAGTGAGTTTGAACGCGGTGTTATAGTCGGTGCACGAGAGATGGGACATAGCATCACCGAGGTAGCGATAACATTTGGATGTTCGCGTACGATCATTTCACGAGTGTACCGTGAATATCGGGAATCCTGTAAAACATCACATCTTTGACATCGCTGCGGCCGGAAAATATCGTGAAAGAACGCGACAAGCGACGACTGACGAGAATCATTAAACGTGACAGACGTGCAACCCTTTCTCAAATTGGCGCAGATTGTATTTGTGGACTTCCCTGCAGGATTAATAGTGCGAAATGCCTCCTGCATATACCTTCAGACATTAGTCGAGTCCATGCCACGTCTTCTTGCGGCACTTCTGCGTGCTTGGGGAGGGGGGTGGGGGCTACACGATATTAGGCAGGTGTACCAGTTTTTTTGGCTCTTTAATGTACTTCAGGAGCTTGGTGAAGCATTCCGGAGAAGTTCGGCCGACTGGATGAAGGAATCTAGCGTGTCCGAGACTTAGAATCACTAAATCTAAGGGCAATATAAGCTAAAATATAATACATAGCGAGCTTCACGCCAAAGAGGTAGTATTTACAATACTTTCACCATCAGGTAAGCCTAATAATGAAGTAAAAAGTGAATAAATTTCTTATGACTAGTTGATGCATGCTTTGGAATATTAGCATTAACTAATATTTCTAATCCGATATGTTAAGCTAATAAAATTTTCTTGAGTTGCTGTTATTCGCTGATAATATTGAATAAACAATTTAATGCGAGAAGTGTTCACTAGCTTATCGATGAAATAAGAGCGTGAATCAAAGGACATCAGATTTAATAAAATAAACACGCTTACCTCAGAATTTTTTGCAAGTTTTTAGGGTGCAGGAACCAGAAACAAATTTGCACTCACAAGTTAAACAAATTTTCTTCTTGTTTCACTAAAAGGCTACCTTGTCGCCCACTCATAAAATTAAGCACCAAAATTTAAAAAAAATAAATCCCTGGTTGACAGGAGTGTAAAAGCAATAACATTGGTATAGCATTTAGTTGTATAATGGTGGCTTTAAATTTTCTTTCTTCCAAAATGCCAATCAATTGATTTACAGTACTATAAAAATATTCAACCTGCTTCTCCGGAAGTTTATACTAAAAACACCTTTAAAATAGTATACATAATATATTTTACAATTATCATTTCATGAGACTGTGCAGGTTGTAGACGAGAAGCTCACAAGGGAAAACACATTAAAGACTAAGTCCTTCCTCTCTCTCTCTCTCTCTCTAGCTCTCTCTCTCTCTCTTTCTCTCTCATCCTTCGCATGTCCACTTGGCCCCAGTGTGTCATAGCACAAATAATACAAAGACGATGTCACTTTCAAGCTCTGTAATTTCAGAATATTTTACAAGTTAACAGCACCCTACGATTAAACATTTGCATTAAACATTTACCAAAAATATGACATGTAACATTCCAAACGCCAAAGGCTCACAATGTAAAATATATATATATATTAAATTGATCTTTCAAACTATTGCGTATCTCAAAGTACAATACAAATTTAACTGGAAAACAAGCAAAGTGGTGCAAAATATTTCGAANCTATATATAGATTAAATTGATTTTTCAAACTATTGCGTATCTCAAAGTACAATACAAATTTAACTGGAAAACAAGCAAAGTGGTGCAAAATATTTCGAAAATATCAAAAAGTAGCTTTGTTGACTATAAATATTTCAAACATTCGTACGAAATGATTGATTTGCTGCGCAATTGCTTATTCAAAAGTATTACGTTACTCCAAANAAAATATCAAAAAGTAGCTTTGTTGACTATAAATATTTCAAACATTCATACGAAATGATTGATTTGCTGCGCAATTGCTTATTCAAAAGTATTACGTTACTCCAAAAT
>NQII01006267.1:0-37470 GCA_002778355.1 Clitarchus hookeri
AATTGTGGGACAGCAATAGTTCTTCGGAGCTGGCCACTGATGAAGAACACTATTGGCGAGTCTTCTGATGCAAACAATTAACTGTGGTGAATGTTATTGCAATGTTCTCAATAATCTTTCCAGCTTAAGAAAATTACTTGAGTCAATAAGTCCCATTTCTGTCTGCTTTTTTTTTAGTGTGACAAGATGGCTGTTTTGTAAATATTGGGATGACAAAATGGAAACAAATGTACATAGGAACTGAGAACTGCAGTTTGGACTTGGTAACATTTTGTATCTCACTTGTTCTTATTGCCCTGGAAAATGAAATTCTGTGTAGTGTTAACGATAAAATAAAATGATTGCATTTTGATTTTTTCTTTGAACAATGGCTGCCCCAAGAATTTTTGTGCTAAATAAGGTATAAAATATGTAACGGTTATGCTACAAAATACAGTAATCTGGGTTCGTATCTGCAGTTTTGAGTAGTAATTTTGATTGAACATGTCTACATTAAAAAACATTACTTTGTGAATGAACAAAATTATATTTTCTAGCAAACTGTAAACAAAACATCTTATCAGGTGCAGCTTCTTAAACTGATTCGTGGCCCTGTTTTTTATTTTAATCTAAGGAGTTTAACCTTAACTTATTTTAAAATTGATTAAATTAATAGTGGCACTACTCTCTGTTGTCCAACCTGTTTTCTGTGTTGTGTTAGTTTCCAAAACTACACAGTTGTACATTGGGTGGTTTATTGATAATGTAGTTCAAAATCAATTTCAATTATCAATTCACATCTATGGGCTAGATTTTGGTAGAAATCAGAAAAGTGATGCGTGAAATTTCTTTACAGTTGGCACCAGCAGTGAAAAAAGGAATTGAGCAACATTTGCAAATGTCTCATGTCTCGGGACTTACACAGTCAACCTTACGTCACTTATATTTGAAACACTACCTTTAAAGCTTAAATCATTTATACAATAAGAACTAAAACTACGGCTATGTTTTCTCAAGACATGCGCAACAACTTTGAAGTTTCAGGGCCATAAGAATAAGCTCAGAACTGCAAACGAAATTCTATAACGTAGCACAGAAGGCGGTGATAAGATATTCCAGGAAAATACCAACACTGGTTGCAAAAAATTATTTGCATTGATTTTGTCCCTTTCAGTTTTGTAGTCTGTTTTACTGGTTAAAATATCTATAGGATCAGCAATAAAGTCTACGAGCAGAAATTAGTAGTCCATAAGACAAGAAGGACAGAAATAAACTACATATATTTTGAACTATAGAAAAAAATATCAAACTTGGCAGCTGTAAAATAAGATAAGTGCAGGAAAAGTCTAACAACTTTACACTCTGGGTAAAGTATCTATTTAATTTTTTCCCCCTTTGGCAAATAAATTGCGGGGCTGATGATGACCCAAGTGAAAGTTCCAGCTTCAAAAATGTGATGAAACCTCAATCCTGGCAACAATTGCTAAACAAAACAAACATAAAAATGTATTCTTTTTTTGCTTACTTTTGATTTAATTTGCGTGGGCTATTAAAGACTAGGACGAACCTGCACTGGGAGATGGCAACCAGGTCTTGAGTGTCCGGCACCACCACTGGGCTATCGAGGTCTTTGCGGCAAGACGCGACAACGCGGGCTGCTACGTGGAAGGCGCTCACAGAGATGCATGCCATGTGCTTGGGCTGCACCTGTAACACCAACACAACAGTAATATTGTTACACACTGCACACACCAAAACTACAGGTGTTTTAGAGTTTATTAAGCACTTGTGAAACCAATCTTCAAAAAAACATATCCACTATGATCTTTGTACCTTTTAATGGAAATAGTGGCAATTNTTAATGGAAACAGTGGCAATTTAATTAAAGTTTTCCTTTTGCTTTTATAACCATTAAACTAACTGGTATAAAGGGGAACAGTGTTATAATGACAACTAACGGTGAGATAGTGAGATAAATTATTGCTGTAGTGAATTACCATAAGTGGAATTTTCAGTGCAACATTATTTTATGCAGTGTTAGTTATAATACACTCGACGGACCTTCAGTTTTCCGACCGCCATCAAGTGCTCGGAGTTTACAGTAAAATACAATACAGCACACTTAACAGCCACATCTTCAACACGTGACCATCCTTAATGTAAGGATTATTAAAATCAGAAAAAGCAATAATCGCCGATTATTCAAAAAACACCTTTTTTACAGTCTCAGCTCTAAACATATGTAAGGAAGACTGTAAATAAACATTACACATTACAGTTGTCTGGACTGTTTGTATTATGCAGCCTGTATTTACATTGTGTAGTTACAGGCACTTATTAATTAGAACAGCCATTATTTGTCCCGGTCTGAAAAAGATTTATTTTGTGGTGAAAAGTTTACTAATGTTGAAATATTGTTGTAAAACTTGTTTAAAAGCAGTAACGAGTGAAGGGCAGGCGAAGAAGAGGCCCAAAATATGCAGGATTACAATTTTCTAAAAAGATATAACATAGTCAAACTTACTTTTTTTTTTGGAATGGCAGAGGGGAGGTATACCCAGCAAAATTATAATTACTATATAATAAACACTTTTTAAGACTTTTAAACATTTTATTTCACTTTTTGAACTGTTTTACAAAAAATTTAATTTTTCCAATTTTAATGTTTTGAATCACCTATTAGAGTACCACGAGGTATAAATGAGTTTATTCTCACTGGTTGGCGCTCAAAACCTAGGAATATTTCAAATAATTTATATTAACTTGTGGAAAGAACAGTTTATATGCCTGTTAAAAGGGAATTTGTGTGTTTTTTATGTACATGGCAGACAAAAGGATTTATAATTATGTGCAAGAGTGCGTGTTACATGAAAAAGTTTGATTTACGTAAAGTTAATAATATTAAATCTGATGAATAGTGTGTGTGTGTGGGGTTTTTTTTTTTTTTTTTTGCAAATTACAGAAATAGTAATNCAATCTCATTTAACTGGATGTGTTCTCCACAAGTGCCAGTGAGTTGTTTATTTGTGGGACGTAATTGAGTGGAGAGTGGAAGAATACTTATTGATGCATAAGAGGTAACCTTACGACACTTACACACCTGGCACACTATAGGTTAGTGTTGTTTGAGCATACAAAACCCCTCACTGAGCATACAAAACCCCTCACATCACACCAGCAATATTTATTTATTTATTGATTTATTCACCAAGTATATTTTCCCATTGTCTCCCCAGGTGTGTACAGTATATCTTTTCACCCAAACAAATAAATATAATTCCCACAGTTTTCTTTAGTAGCACCCTTTCGTGTGGCGTTTTCACAATAAAACAAACTACAAAAAGAAGTAGGAAAAAAAAACACATCCTCTTCACACCTTCTTTTTATTCACTCGTGAGCCTTCAGCAAGGAAAAACTATACAGCAGCGTGGGCACAGACCGTCTGTGCCCCAAAGCTGCGAGGAAAAATTTTGTCCTCGCCTAAAGTAAGGAGAGACTATTCGCAGCCTAGTGATACAGTACTTAATGACCAAATACGCTACTTTTAAAATTAAATTATTAAAGAAAAATCTATTTGAGCATTTACTTGCTGTGGTATGTTAAATTTTAATTGGGAGGGCACATGCCCCTGCGCTTATCGACAAGAGCCGACCCTGCTAGTAACATTTTCATTCTAGTCACACTTTCGCTGTGATACTGGATTGGCACACAAAACTGGTAATAGTCATTAGGTAACTGCAGTCTTGAAATTTAATGCTGATGGAAGACAACACAATGGGCTGAGGGAAGAAACTATGCAGGTCTTTGTTTGTTTACATTTTGTACATTATAGTGTTTGTTTACAACATTTTGAAGCCCCTCTCATATAGCTACACACACCTATTTTTCGCGGTGCGTTAAATCTCAAAATAAACACTAAATACAGTTTCTCGCGAAAAATAACATACCTAGCGAAAAATAACATACCTAGCGAAAAACAACAAAACACACAAAAAATGTGCAAAAAAAACACAGTATTTCGGCATGTATGACCATACATTTTCACACAAAAAAAACTACAAAATTGGTGTGAGGTTTATTCACGCAATATTGGAAATAAAATTTTTTTTACAGCCAAAACATGTTTAGAAATTTGTCAACATACAGTACAGTTCAATATTTTAACCTAATTTCTTTAAATAAATAAATAATAATAAAAAGAAAAAGCTTTTCACTCGTGCAATAATTTGTTCACTCACATTCATAAACAAAATAACCATCCCGGATGCGTAAAATGTAAACATGTTGGAGCTCGGCCTTAGATGCCGTACATGAGAAAATTTCGCTGCTGTACGAGACAGATATACGTAGTTTGAATGCCTGCCACCGCGTCACAAGTGGGCATTGATAGACGCCATGTTTTTACGGAATCGTGACTTAATATTTACAGGAATACAAAAATTCAGTGTGACCTATACGTGAATTATTAATTATCCTTAATTTTTCATCAAAAATATCTGGTAGGTACATTTCCGTTGTGAATCCACATGTTTAAGACGCTAATTCGATAAATCAATTCAATATGTAGTTGGGATCGGAAAGTAGACACAATCGATGTTTTGAAAACATTGCCGCTGAAGCGATATCGCTATGTTTAGGAAATAAACTGATCTTGGTGACAAACTAATTTTGTTTGCATTTCGTCCCTTTTCACTTTTCATCGCATAATTAATGTAATCTTGTTGGTAGTATGCAAATGTGATAAATAGAAAAATTACCAAACACTTTACTCAAAAATGGTAACAAAATAAATTTTCCATCACCACTAGATGCCAGCAGCACGATTATGTGGCAAAGGCACGCAGTACGCTCCATAGATTAGAATATCTATGGTATTACCAAATGTTTTTTCCAGCTACGTTTTATGTAAATGTTTACTGTTTAAATGTGTGTAAGTTGGTGAAGATATATGAAACTGAGAAGTTAACTCAACATGGTTGTGACGATTCTTGACAGAGAAAGAGAATTTGCAGATGAAGGGTTTTATATTTTTGATAAAGCAAAGAAAATACTCATGTGCAAATATTGTAATGTGCGGACTAAGTGGGAAAGGAAAGACACGTGCGTCAAACACAAAAAATAGTGTGTCACACAACAAAAATACGGATATGTTAGCATCGTCATCTGGTGTTAAACAACAAACTTCATCCACACAAATAGTTTCTGATGTTAAGAAAGTGAAACGAGACAAACAGGAATTTGTTTTATCCACAACACTAGCATACATGGAGGTTAACACTCCTCTTGAAAAAGTTGATCATCCCAGTCTAAGAGTGGATGAATAAATACATTGACGGTAGGTTGATGTGATTATAACAAACGTTTTTGGTTGCATTTAACATCAGGCAGACTAGCTTTACAGTTAGGCCTATTGATCATGTGCCTGGATTGTCATTTGCATTAGGCATGTCGTACAATACATTACAGTACTGTTTTTCAATATTGTTGCAGGTGCAGGAGATCTGCCAACAGCCGACAGACTGAGGGAGGGTTATGTACCCCTCATCATAGACTAAAGGCAGCAGTCAAAGATCAACGAGTTTTCATACAATATAATGAAATCGCAGACAAGAAAGGGCAGTGCGTTTTCATGGTTTTGGTTAGTCTTAGGGTATGGAAATAATTCTTGTTTCTGAAAAATTGGTGCACACCCAGTGCTGAGCACAGTAGGGAATACACGGTCTGTAGTTCTGGAGCCGAACACGTGTTACTCCAGCACGGAATGCCTTTTTGAAGACACGTAAGAGGAAGCATGCCTACATGCAGTTTTTTAACAACAAAATATGGAGATCAGCCACAGAAAGTCAAGCTTTTCCCCATTCCAGTCATTACTAGATGGAACTCATGGTTTCGGAATGTAGAGTATTTGAGTGAACATCTGCCTGATACGGTGGAGTTTCTACAAACACTGGAAGAAGAAAGTGCAAGTGTTCTTTACTTCAAGAAGCTGAGTGCATGCGAAATTGGAAAAGTACATTGTCAAGCAGTAGCTCTGGTAGAGCGCCGTTATAAAAGCTGTAAATTACTTTAGNATGCGAAATTGGAAAAGTACATTGTCAAGCAGTAGCTCTGGTAGAGCGCCGTTATAAAAGCTGTAAATTACTTTAGCATTTGGAAAACTGTAGCGCACCAGTGGCAGCAACCCTTTCCTCGCAATGTAGTGACCTGAAAAAAATGTTTGGATTGCTAAAAGCACCTTAATTATGGCAGGTAAGAAATTTTTTTGTGGATAAGAACTGCAAGCAGGAGAGGAATTTTATGACTGAACAAACTTTGTTTTAAGTTTTATTAACTGTGATAATAATCTAAGATTTCCGGATTTTAAGGAACCTACAATTTATTTAAATTAACAAGGACACACTCCTTTCGGCCATCAGACTTAGCTGTCCATTGTAATATTAAGGACGGCTGATCACCTAGATGAATTGAAATGACTGCCCATCCTAACAAAGTTTCCACGTGGGAGAGGCGCGCCAGTTTTGTAAAACCGCGCAGGCAAGAAAGGAGAGGCCCAAGGCGCTAATTATCATAGTTTTTTTTTTGGGGTTGCAATCACGCCATTGCCAAAGAATCACTGGGTGACGTTGACCAGCAGCACCGTCCAGATACGTCCTTTGTACAACTGAAATGGTTTATCTTGGAATGGTGATATACCTAGCTCACTATCAATTGGAAATATTTTTTTTTTGGTTGAACTCAACTTTTCTATATGCAAGATCATATCAGAGGCATAAGATGGAGATCCGTGCTCTATTCTAGCTACGTANTTGAACTCAACTTTTCTATATGCAAGATCATATCAGAGGCATAAGATGGAGATCCGTGCTCTATTCTAGCTACGTTGTTCCGGCAAATTAGTTAATTATAAACAGTGCTCTATGATAATTTTATTCATTATTATGTTTGAGGGACACGCAATATTTCAGTTAACTTCACTTAATTCAGTCCCTTCAATTCTTAAGTCAGCATCAGTTTTTTTTTTCCAGCCATTCGCTTTCTTTCCTTCACACTAATTGCATTGCCTAATTAATTGCTATGTAATAAATCTAATATTGCAAGTGATATGTAAGTGTCCTCGTTATTTGTAGTGTAATTATTCAATTTTATTGCTTTCTTGTGTTTTATGTCGGTGTGCATTANATGTAAGTGTCCTCGTTATTTGTAGTGTAATTATTCAATTTTATTGCTTTCTTGTGTTTTATGTCGGTGTGCATTATCTGTTGTATATTCCGTCATGGTATGTATGTCGACAGTGATACACTGATATTGTTAGATTGGGTATGGTACATGGACTAGCCTGCTACATTCGTAGACACTGAAATACTAAATTAAGGAAATTAATTATAAGGTGCAATTTTTGTCGTTGCCAGATGCCTATACTCGTACTGGTGTTACATCATATGTTAGTGGTGCTCAACATTTCATTACAAATTTCAGTTTCAATGTTACACACTAGCTTACATTATGTTTAAATTTCTCTCTGCTGCAATCATCATAACGCTAGAAACAAGACACTGATCACAGTGGCAGTACACAGTTTGTTACAGAGGAGTTCTTTATAAAGAGGTGATTTACAATGTGCTACTTTTTACATCATGCAGTCAATTTTGAATCGGATTGCTGCTGAAATTGAATTGCACTAGTTCTTTTGTATTAATTTTTATAATAAAAGTATTAAATTGATTTTCTTTTGAACACTTATACAGTAAAACATTGTAACCACTATTATTAATAACCATTGTCATATAAAAAATTTGCAAAATTCTTAAATTTAAAATAAGTAATAAAAATTATTTTGATGAAAAATTTCTTGGTATACACAAAGTGAGGCATACAGCTTCTACAGCACATGAAATAACATTATGGCTTTTGTATGTTTTATTTTTTCTCTGAAATGTGTGACAAATAGAGTTTTTGTTTAGTTTAAATAAAATTTTTTTAAAAAAAAGGAGAAACATAAAAGGATAGTAATCATAATCAGACATTTCGGTCTTTGTTATAAAGCGGTTTTTGTGCCGAAGAAGGAAAAATAATTTGTTATAAAGAGTTGAAAATGCATTGCATCATATACAGTTTTGACCGGACCAATCACACCTTTTGTTATTGAGAGGTTTTTGTTATAAAGAGGTTCACTATATACAAGTATTACTGTAATTGCAACCGAACTCTTCATACTGCAGTAATTACCCCAAACATAAATAATTTATGCACTTACAATAAACAAGAGTAGCCAAATTTCATTACACACATGTAAAATTATAAAAAAATTGAAGGTGACTACAGGTATTTAAAGGTAATGTACATCTGCTAATATGAGCAATGTGAGTAGTGCCAGTTAGTACAACAGATCAGAAACTGTTCAAAAATATATAAAAATTAAGTGGATTTAAATTAACAATCTCACGAATCAATGCAGGTAAACCCTAACTGGAACAAAAAGCAGCAAGACTGGTGTCTGCACGTTTGTCGAGTAAGTGAAGAGATTTGGGCGGCTCTTAACATCGAGATCCCAAGAGCCGATGAGGGTGAAGCGAGGAGAGAGTGAAGCAGCGCCAGAATGGGGAAAACCCGCCAACCAGCGTCTTCATCTGGCACACAAGATTCCCACATGTGAAAATCCGGGGTCAACCCCATCGGGAATCAAACCCGTTCGCCTTGGTGGGAGGCGGGAAGTCGAACCACTACAACACCGCGACCCCTCACCATGTTTGGTGAAATGAGCAAAAAAGGTTAACGTGGTTAAATATTAGAGTATGCTCACCTTCATTCTGGTGAGGAACCTATCCATCAGATTGATGGCAACAAAGAGCACATCTGACGGAAGGTCATACCACACCTTGAGGCAACGCAGCACGTGGGCAGAGCCATCCCTCACTCCCACAGTCACATCGTTGCATGCCTGCCAACATTCACAGCATGGGTCACAGGCGTACCCCACGAGGGCAACACTGGTACCTCTCCAGTATTACCCCACCAAGCACACTGTGCGCATATCATTCACTATTTAAGTAAGAGTTTTATGTGGATCAATTAATAAAATTGCCAACACCTGAGAGTAATTCTCAATTCACAGAAACAAATGATAATGCAGAAAACAAAGTTCTTAACACAGTATTGCTTACTGTGCATGCCCATCTTTAAGAAAAGGAAATTACACCAATTTTGAATTGAATATATTTTTGCATTCGTAAGAAGATACTACTAAAAATCATTACACAAGTATTTTTAATCAATTACGCAGCAATGAAAAATTACGAAGAATGCAATTACAGGAATGGAATGTAATATGTTCATTTAGTTTTGTGAAGTTTTAAAAGCGTAATACACCAAAAATAAAAATACAAGGACAGAGTTGACCAACAATTTAGAGAGTTGAAAGAATATTCCTATGAAACAGCATCGCCCGACAGTAATTACTGCTGTACTACAAACCATCTTAACGAATATACAGAAATAGTGAACTTCGACAAAATATTACATCACACTGAAAATTGTTTGCCATTGGTGTGTACAAGTAACCCTAATCTCATATTGACAAAAAAATACGCCAAACAGTTTTGATACAATTACGAAAGCAACATTCTAGTTACTAATTCACACTAATTTACTGCATATAACTCAATAATATACCCATTCTCTCACCCACTTCCTAATCTACTAATAAGAATTCCTAAGAAGTTTTTATTTAAAAACTTATTATTTGAAGCTCATAGCAACAAAGGTGTCAAAGTTTATGGGTTTCATATGGCATCGGTAAAGATAAAAACAGCCACTACACTATCAAAGTAATGTCAGGTGTGGTATGAGTCATGCCACAAACTGGACATGATAACTCTAGACACACAGAACTGATAATGCTGCCCCACAACACTAACTCAGCTGGTTCTCATAGTGTGTGGAAACCAAGAGTCCAGAAACAGCTAATCACTCCCACCAAGCAGTCATCCTAGGCATATTACCAATACACTAACAAGATCTACATTAGGCGTAATCATTATTTAAAAAATGTTGTGGTGAAGCATTACTATTCTTAACGCCGCTGTACGTAGAGCAATTGGTCTCTAGCATAATATGAANCAGAAACAGCTAATCACTCCCACCAAGCAGTCATCCTAGGCATATTACCAATACACTAACAAGATCTACATTAGGCATAATCATTATTTAAAAAATGTTGTGGTGAAGCATTACTATTCTTAACGCCGCTGTACGTAGAGCAATTGGTCTCTAGCATAATATGAAAAAAAAAAAAACACAACTTAAACTATTTTTTTCTTCGACAAAATAATTATAGTTAATACAGCAAAGATATACATTCAGAAGTTAACTTGTGCATGATAATCTAACATTCAAATCGCTATATAATTTGGATAAAAAACGGGGTTACCATGGGGGAAAAAAAATTAACTTCTACTCTTCAGTCATGACAAATTGAGACAATGGTGAACACAAAATTAAACTGAGTACAGTATGTAAAATAATACTAATATTACAGAGCACAAACAAATACAGAAAAGTGTTAAATGTTTTATACAGCAACATTAAGCAACATAATCAAAAATTCTTACAATTGTAACATTAAGACCAGGAGCAAGCAATCTTCCTCAGGCAACATATTACAGGTATTATTGGAACTCTTGTGCTTGTCACATGAGCAGATATACACAAACCATGAAGGAATGAATATTACATCAGATGTGCGACATGTTACACAGCTTTAAAACAAAAAATGCACGATTCCCTAGCTATTTAAATGATTGTATGCCATAAACTGATTTAGTGCAGGAAGACTGNTTAAAACAAAAAATGCACGATTCCCTAGCTATTTAAATGATTGTATGCCATAAACTGATTTAGTGCAGGAAGACTGCCATCTACCGAGTTTATTCTGCACCGCCAATCCCACATTGAGTATGCACACTAGAGATTACGCCAATAAAAGAAATGTTGCATAAATTTCTTATTATTAAACATTACCCCAGTTTGTTACACATAATATACAGAACATTAAACTTATAGGGGTAATAAAACTGTATTTCGTACATTTAGGAAAGCTTCTCCTCCTATGAAATTTCTCCCTTACTCTTATTTGACTTTTTGTGTTCCTTATCTATCACCCGGCAGACACTGAATCAAGAATAAAGTTTCTGTCTCGAGATGAAGGTTCTGAACAGTAAGCAAGAATGTCAAACCTGGGAGGTGGCAGGCAGCTGCAGGTGCGGCTGGAAGTGGGGCTCCAGGGAGAGGGCAGACTCCAGTTGGAGAACAAGGGGGTGGATTGCATCCGGCGGGCCCTGGTCCATTCCTGCGATGTCACCCTGGACCTCAGTCACACCTCAAGAATGGCCCAACAGCAGGCCTTCAGTCTGCCAAAACCCAGTAAAACAGTACTGTCTCAAACATCTCCAGGTTTCTTTGCTGTGAATAACACATTGTAACTAGGCCTAATTTTACAGTATGAAATGAAATTACTGCAAAGGAAAAACATACTGCTGACTGCAGACAGAATTATTCACACGTGCGAGTGCAGCATATTGAAAAGTGACTCATCAAAATACTTTCTCTTCCTTTATTTGATATTTTCTTACATATGTGTACAACGAATGTATTAATACAAAAAATTTAATGTTCAAACTCTAGGCATGTTGTAAAAACCAAACCAAGAATACAGTTGGCCCAACATATAAATTATAACTGAACAAACATTTTATATGTCAAACACAAACAATTACCACAAAAAATCATTTTTATCATAACAGCCACTTTTAAGATGTACCCACACTTTTGTTTCAGTATATAGGTCACACATCAATCCTTTTAATAAAAATAATCTCCCGTCTATGATTTCCAATACATGGTCCCTGGAAAACAAGTAACTCGTCCGAACCATTAACCAGGCTTTTCATGGACAACTGGACACACAATACTGGCAGCGGTCCTACTCGCCTTCGATTCAAGATATACTCTGCAATGTAAACAAGATTGCTGCTGGAATTGTAGTGCTCTTTTCACCTAAGGACTTTGTTTTCCTAATCAATATTATTGTAAACACAGTAATTTTGGTCAAATACCTACAACAGTTTATCTGAAATTGATAAATTATTTCCCAGGGCTTACATCTAAATGACAATCAGACTTGCAAAATATAAACTTTGAATAAGAAAACAGAAATAGAAAAATGGAAACAAGCAAAATAAATTTCTCATTATAGAACAGGTGCAGTTTATGGCATCACGCAATAACATTGGTACATAAGAAAAATTCACTTATTTTTAAAAATGATTTTAAAACTAGCAAAAAGCTTAGGAAAACAGGAAAAATACCTTCAAATTATCACAAATGTATGCCAGTATTTCACAGGTGTTACCTCTACATATATAATTTTGCACACACGAACTGGAGCATTTTCTTTGTCTGTGACAACTGCCTTTTACGACCACTTATTTTATCACGCTGTGATAACAATAAATGGGAACAAGTCTGTCAAAGCACCATGACCCACACTGCAAAACTTCAAGAGAACATGTTTGCAGCCTGGCCTTGGCACACTGTTCTGCACAAACAATACGACACGACTTCAAACAGCTGCATGTGGGCCAAGGATGCAGACAAACCACCCACTTGCACACCTGGTCATAAATTTCTATACTCATTGACACCTACAATCGCCATCATACAGAAATAGATTCTGAAGAAGACAAACAATTAACACGATACGAAACTGAGTCGTACAGTACGACCAAACACAAAATAACCATGGCAGACCTTTACTTAAAAATTTAAGTAACCTACTTACATTAAACACCAAGTAAAATGAAACTATAAGAAAAATTATGTTAAATTTAACTTGATAATTATCTTAAAATTACCAGAAATTAATTTTGACTTTATTAATGTTAAAACGCAGTCCACGTGTGTGAAAGAAAAAAACTTGACTTTGATGAGAAGTACAATATTTTAAAATACAAACGTGAAATATATTTTGAAGACACACCAACCTATTATCTTTGTAAAGTAATTGTTCACTTTAGCAACTTTTCTGAAAAATGTGTTTAAAAAGTTTTATTTAGATTCTAAAGAAGTTGCCATTTCACTGTTGCATACACACATTTTTGTATTTGNGTACAATATTTTAAAATACAAACGTGAAATATATTTTGAAGACACACCAACCTATTATCTTTGTAAAGTAATTGTTAACTTTAGCAACTTTTCTGAAAAATGTGTTTAAAGTTTTATTTAGATTCTAAAGAAGTTGCCATTTCACTGTTGCATACACACATTTTTGTATTGGATTTACATCTTAAATAATGCCACACAAAAAAAAAACAAATTTACATAAGCAACAAATACTTAGGTGTCAAAAATTAATTACAATTAAGAATTTTTTAATTTTTTTAAGGTTTCTGCATGAAGTTACAGTTTTAGGAAGTCTGTTGTATTTTTCAAAGGTTAGGTGCCTGAAAGAATTTGTTTTTTAGTTCTAAATTGTTGGCATGCCTGGTGAAATAGCTACGGACATTATGTCTACAGCTTACAATCACATTAGTAACCAAGTGTCTATCTTTGATCTTTTTTAGTAGCAACAGTGATTTGATATCTGCACATAGTACGAGATGGGCATGATGATAGTGTCTAGGTGTAATTTTGTTGTTGTTCGAGGGATAAATCTGCAACTGCTCCCTCCTTATGCGCCTGTTCTGAAGTTTCTCTGGTTCGTGCACTTCTCATCTAGCACAACTTGTCCATATCACATTCAAATAATCTAGGCGGCAGTGCATAGGGGAGAAGTATAATTGCTTAAGACCACTAGGTGGGGTAAGGTCTCGTATCCTGCACAATACTCCTATGGTTGGTGTTATTTTATGTATAACGTGGTTTATGTTGTCCTTCCATTGGAGAGTTTCATTTATTATAATGCCTAGGTATTTAACTTTTATGACCTGTTTCAGAACTCTGTCATTGCTCATTAGTGTAACATTCGTGGTTATTTTCCTGAAAATCATGCAGGTTGTTTTGCTTTCAATTAATGACATTTTATTCTCATTCAGCCAATTTGTTATTGTTTTAATATCGACTTGCATGTCCAACATTATCCTGTCTATATCGGTTCCTTCGTAAATGACTGCTGTATCATCTGCAAATAGGTTTAAACATCCTTTAAGATTAGTAGCTTGTAAATCACTTATTTATGTAAGGAAAAGGATGGGTCCAAGTATCGAGCCTTGCAGAACACTACACGAAATTTCTTTCAGAAATCCCTCGGTTAACATATTGCTTTCTTCCACTTAAGTAACTTTTGAACCAATCTTAGTGGCTTACTCCTTACACCAGCTATTTATAATTTGTGCACAAGTATTGTCTGGTCTATTGTATCAAAGGCTTTTCGAAGGTCAATCAAAAGACATGTGACAATTTTGTTATCAATTGCTTTAGTCATACTGATATAGTCCAGGATAGCTATTTCAATGCTTGAGCCTTCCTTGAAGCCATATTGTCTTTTATACAAGAAATCTGTTTTATTTAGGAAATTTATTAATCTTGTTTGTACAACTTTTTCGAATATTTTAGAGAAAGAGGGTAAGATAGATATTGGTCTCTAGTTTGATGAGTTAGTATGGCTTCCACTCTTGTATATAGGAATTACTCCTGCTGTTTTCAGGGAACATGGAAACTCACCTTGTATAAGAGATAAATTAATAAGATCCACTAGTTTTATAGAGTAATATATATTATTCCACCACAACTATATGTGGTTTACCAAATGTTAACTTCTGTTTTGGAACTGTAAACTCCATTTGTGCATGAAGTAGCTTAATACTTGCAAATTTCAAGTTTTGCTGCACGGCCTAACTGTATATTCACAATAATGTTCATTGGTCTACATACACAGATTTCCTCGGAAGCTATTGTGGTCTCATATTCAGGTAAGACTATTGTCTACCCCCACCACCCTTTTCTCAGACCACCTTTAAAACAAAATACTGAAACTTAAAAATTTATTCTGTGTTAAACACACATAATAAACAAATGAACACTCATTCTAAGATTCTATGTGGCATTAAATGACATTTTCACAATTCCTCCAAAATGCCCCTCGGAGTTACACAAAGAAACAGGAAAATTTGACATCATCTACTGCATAGTGTTTAAACTGCAACAAAAATTATTTAGCTAAGTTTAAATACAAATTTTAAAAATTTCAATAATCCTACCTTAAATTTAAAAAAATTAATTTTTAATTTACAAAATGTTAAATATTTATTTTCAGCTAGAGGCAGCGTTCGTACATAAAGCTTTAAATATGTACAAAATCAAACTCAAGAAAGAAATTTCACATTCGTTGTACCGAGGTCTATTTTTACACTCTTATCCAAGCACCAAGCCTAGACAATAAACTTCAAAACAAAACGATACATTTGAAGGTAACATTACATCAGACAATAAAAAGGTTTACGTATTGAGATTTATTTACTTACCCGGATGCGTCCCGAAGATTTCTCTTCACGAATTACCCAATTTTACACAATTTTCAAAGTAGCGACTCTTAGACAGTTGAGAATTAAAGTTTAAACTTGACAGTTAAAAATAATATGGCGTCAAACGGTTGTGGTTTCTCAGCTGATCGCTGCGGATGGCCTTGAATGACTATTAGCTTTTGAAAACACAATTTAGCAACTGGAAAACAAAATACGACAAATGTTAAATGTGTAATCCTACAAAATTTGACTAAGAATTCAATTAGTATTTTAATTAAAATCACTACCAAGGATCAAACATTTGTTTACATTTTTTGCAGCGTTGCCATGTGACAAAGTAAACAAAAGTTTCGTATCCCCTTCTCCTCTTTCTAAGACTGCAATACACCGAATTATAGCGATAACGTCGTATCTAACAAACAAAATACCAACTACTTCTATAATTTATAGCGCAGTCGACACAAAACATTCACGTACAAAACGAGTACAGACAACGTTGTCTAACTGCAAGCCCAGGCGGGATGGGAGTCCAATTCAAAATTGCGTCATCCAGTACTTCCGACCAGAGTAAGAAATGCGATGCGACTACAAAGCGATAACGCACATGCCTGACTACCGTATTTAAACAAATGAGGGTCTTGCCGCAGGCATCTAACCATCAGCCCTGAGCGCAGGAATGCGGGGCGTTTAACTCTCCAGCTGCAAAGCGTGACAATCTAACAAACACGCCCGCAAGTGGTGTGACATTCGTCACGTACGCACGTGCCGTCACATGGGCCGACCGCCGTCATGCAATGCTTTTTGATATAAAAGCAAGTTAATTATACTGTATTTTGTGCGTGGATAAATTTTTATAATTGCGACACAAATAGACAAAACTAAGCTGTTTCAGGATCTCTAACTTAAATAAATTAAGTGTACGCCCGGAATATGCATAACATGTACCTATTCCTTAAAACACTAGACGAATGTTGTGTGGCTGCACCAACAACAAATGTAATTTTGCACAAAACGTCTAGAAATCACATCACATAGCACATTTACGATAATGAACTATGCTCTAAAGTAATTAAACAGAGGTACTCAAAAAGCAATTGTTTTGGTACCTTAAGAGTGAGTTACAGCCAAGGAGTGATTTTAAATTAGTAATGCTATAAAAAAATGTATTTTTTTTTTAAATTGAATTTTTCATCTTAGTGTATTGTCTATCATATTTTACAGTAATATAATCTCTGATGTATGCTGCTGCACAACTTTAAAATCTCCTAATCAGTTCGGATGGTTAGAAGACGCCAAATATCCAACTATAAAATGTTGGGCTATATAAGCCCAGGCATTCAACATATTTGTTCATAATTATTACTGTCACTGGTGATATCAACCCTCGCAGAGCTTGCCTAACTTCATGACAGTTTATCACAATGCATGCAACTCGTTTCTTACAACTCGCGATTAAGAATGGTGCCAGTGTTTCTTAATTAATTTTTTTTAAATATTTGCGAGAAAGAAAGGGTAAAATGTTTTATTTCCCCAATTTCAAGACATACAGCACCTCAAAGTGATATTAAGCCTAGGGTTAATATTTTCTTTACCAAATATTTTTTATTAAAAATTACTATTTCCAAAACTATTCTTCTGTATAGTTATCGACATTCGCCAGATTTATTTGCATTTTATAGTAATATATAAATAACACTCAAAAAATATTAACTCATATTTTTATATAACCTCCAAAACCAACGTGAATATAATCGTAACACCCCCACCTGATACTTGAGATGCCATTTTGAAGCTTATCTAAAGTATAAAACGCTTGTTTACCACTTGAAGTGGTAGATGGTTTAACCCCTTGATAACATATCTAGTTAGCAATGTGTAACTAGAGGTCGTAATACAGGCCCTTTAAGACAATTTTTAGTCTTTCAATTTCAAAAATAAATTAATTTTATTTCCAAAAGTCGTGAAAGTTTTCAACGCCATGTTCAGTGTGAATTGATAGGTGAATGGAAATTTTTTTACAAAATAGGGTGTAACCAACAAATATTATTTGAAAAACATCTTCTAACAACTCACAAGAACAGTAGTTCGATACAAGTTTTAATTGATCTGCTGCATTTTTTTTTGGATAATTAGACCTACATTTAAGTTATATACAAAATAGGTTTGTTATTAAATTAATTTTTTCTTCACAACGTTAAGTGTGTACTATTATATATCAGATTTCATGAATATTGGCTGGCATATGTTTCAGTGCGTACTACAAGAAGTCTTTATTGCCAGTGAACATTTACTTGTACAAATGAAACATTCCCAGCAGATTTAAGCCTAAAATTTAATAAAATGACATTCCATTAATTTTGTTAAAATCATAGGTTACGTTTAACACTTCTGAAAAGCTCTTTTGGCAAAGTGCCATCATTACTGCACAAATTGTATAAAGTGTACTCTTTAATGTGAAATTTCATTCAAAACGACGCAGTGAGACCAGAGAAGTAATGGACATAGCAGGAAGGTAATGCAAGGCTCTTTCCTAAAGGACAATATGCTAAATGTGAAACATCTGTTTGTTTTAATGCATCCTTCTATTTTCCATACATAATACTAGGCCCTACATACAGTAGATATTTTACCAAGTCATACAAATCTCATCACACCAATAATTGTTTTTATAAATGCTTGCATTGAAACTTATGAAATGAAATTTGATGCACCCTTAACCTTAGTTCACATGGAAAGTTTTTGCATGTATTATTAATGTCAACAGTTTGTAAAATGTCAAAATTAATATTAAACACTCTAAGCTTAGGTATCTTAATTTTTCTCTTAATTTTGTAAAAGTAAATGAGGAAACATCACTAAAAATTATTTTGCTGAAACTGAATCACACCTACAGAGCAAAACCATTATTTAAAAAATTGTACTATGAAATTGAAATGGGGGGACCATAATGTAATAATGTATTATAGTTGGGGAAACATAATTTGCTTAAGTCACTCTCAAACCTCGCTGAAAAAATAAATAGCACGCTGAGAACTTTACCTCTACAAGTTGAAATTTGTAACCCTCTTCTAGTACGACGTTGGGACCGGTAAATGGTTGGAACATTTCTGGATACATCCAGCCCTCTGGCATAAGGTATCTCCTCTTCTCTTTGGGCTACCTCACAAGTCCATTAAGTGTCCAGGTTGGTGCTTGGACTGGATAGTAGTTCCTTGTACGTAACGACTATGGTTAATCTTTGAACGCGAAGTTATAAAAGGCCGTAGCCCAGTGTGGATTCTCTGCACCGTCTCCCGGACGGGACTGCAGTAGTACCTCTGAGCCTGACACAAGATATGTTGGTGGTCATGACGAAGGTTGGGCACGGAGACAGAGGTGGGGTGAGCGAGCACAGTGGGCTGGCCGGGCCCAGAACTACAATAGGGAAGAAGGGAGACATCATGTGCTTGATCCGTGGACAATAGATTGTCGACGTTCAGTCAGCTGTGAACCTGCAGGCTGTTAAGCTTTAACTGGTTAAAATGCTTTGGCTGCACCTTCCAAGCTGTCGTTCGAGAGCTTGAAGTAGCCAGTCTAACAAAGCCAAGATGCCTTCTGGCAGCGGAGTCCTCGTCTCAAGTAACAAGGCAGAAATTCAGAGGGTAATTATAACAGTGTCATATCTTCCACTGTAATACAGCACTTATGATTGGATGACTGGTTATATATACACCAAAATCCTACGAGACAGTGCAGTCTTTTGCAGTTAGTTGAATGCCTTGGTAGATACAGATACGTGGAATGATGGGGGTGGTTTGTAAATAGATATGCCAGGGCATGGTGAATAATTTGACTGGGGGGTGGGTGTTGCAGTTTTTTCGGGGCACTACTATTTCCTCTGCACCTACATTCCAACCACTGCTCCAGTTTCACTTCATTTTACACTCACCACCACTCAAGACCATGCTGCTTTCAACTCAATCTGCTATTTTCTTGCCAGTCTCACTAGTTTTGGCCAAATGTAATGCAATTCATCAGGAGTAAAGGGGGCATGGGAAGATGGTCTTTCGGATGCAGTAGGATGCATTATATAACTGAGGAAGATACTTCAAATTGCCAAATAAAATTTTGTACTACAAAACACTCTACTACTTTTTAAAATGTGGCAAGTATAGAAAAGAATTGCAAATTAATTACAATAAAATGTTAATATAACCAATATTATGCAGCTCAAAAACATATTCATACAGAAACCTACTGAAAAACTCAAACATCTGGAACATTACAACAACAAACAAAAAAATTCACGAGTTTAAAATACCCTTAAATGGGTGTGGGGATATCTTAAAATTTGTCTGCGAGCTGAATGCTTCATACCAATTTTGGCAAGTATTAATATTTCAAAGGGGTTTGTTGGGGTGTAAAAATGACTACTACTGCACCCTTACTATAAAAACAAAAAATTTAATCCTCAACATTAACATATTTTATAATCAAGTGCATAATATGTACTTAAAACCTCAATAATTGTGACTTAATTGACAGCTTGCACACTAAACTTTTCACTTCTCTTTTTGTCCTCCTACTTCTCATCTACAAATATATTTGTGCTGGTGAAAGTTACTTTGAGGACTACCATAAGTGGAGGTCACTTTGCGACAAATTGGGGTGACTTTGCGACACAAAAGATCACATTTATAAGTCCCTCTTTTTCAGTGGGATGCTTCCGATATTCAGTGGTGCCAATTGAATGACCGAACATTAAAAATTGTCTCTTTGAAATTGAAGGAAATGTAAAAAAAAATGTGAAAAATCCTGTGTCACAAAGTCACCCTCACTTACTGTGTGTAATAAAATATTTTCTGTGAAATTGTTTGCGTAAAAATGTATGTGTCAGGAAATAAATGTTCTGGGTGTTCTCTCGCAAGTTTGTTTACACCACTGCTGTAACCACTGTCACTGTATCTGGTGGAATTACTCTGCCTGTGTTTGGAACTTGGTTGGTCCACTCAGCTCAGAGTGTAATGTAGTTATGTACTTACCCAAAACTTTGCTCAAGTCCCAGTAGCAAAAAAAAAATTAGTGAACTGTAGTCTTGTTGATCCTCGACCAGAATGGATTCCTCTGTACTGATTTGCATGGTGACTGCTGACAAGGGGATGGTGTAGGTTAAACCTGGGCTCGGCATTCCTCTGTGTGTGTCTGACCGTACAAACAGGGGGCGGAATATCATGAGTAGCCAGCCTACAGAGCGATACCCAGCTGACAGTCTAGTTGGAGACTTCTGTAGTCACCGCAGTCATGGTCCATCCTCCACCTCTGTCACCTTCCCTACCTCCACTTACTAGGGTCTGTGTTACATCAAATGTTACCAGTAACTCAGGCAGGGCTTTCAACTCTCCTTCACAACACAATCTTCCCCATGATCAACCAGGGTTAACAAGCACCCCTCTGCTGGGAAGTTGTCGTGGAACATACTGCTCCCTTTTGTAACTGCTAGAGTAAATGCACTGCAGGGGTGAGTGCTTGTTAGCCAATCACCAAGTGACATCAAGACAGTCCATCCCTTTCTAGCATGGATTCCTCTTCTGCCCCTGTCCGCTATGCTGGTCTTCCGACTGCCCTCCCTCACGATCACCTGGGTTAACGGTTGCTTCTTCCTGGTGAAGGACTGCATCGGAATTGGTCTCTAGTAATATTTCACCAGACAAACACNCCCTTTCTAGCATGGATTCCTCTTCTGCCCCTGTCCGCTATGCTGGTCTTCCAACTGCCCTCCCTCACGATCACCTGGGTTAACGGTTGCTTCTTCCTGGTGAAGGACTGCATCGGAATTGGTCTCTAGTAATATTTCACCAGACAAACACGACTCCATGCCTAGCAAGTCTCTCTTTTTTCTCAATATATTCCCTTTGGTGCACTGTGCTGCTAGCTACAACTGAGGACCTCCTTCCCAACCCCCAACCATCCCTCATTCCCCTGTCCATAAAGCAGTAGTCCCGTGTTCAATTGTGCACATCATCTACACACATTTCACAGCCTTCGACTTCCACTCCGACAATCCCGTCACTAAACTATACAGGTGATGGCCCTTGGCTTACTTTTATAACGATAATGACTGCATTCAGTAAGAAACACTAGACACTTACTAATCTCTATTATACAACTGCCTTGAATTGGGAGATGAGACTGCTTCCAAGGAGGAAGCCAGACTCCTGCTATGTGCATATCATTGCAGTACATCCTGCAGACAAACACGCCATAGGTGGTGAAATGGCGCCATTGGGTCACATCAAGCGCACACGTCTCCTCCTACTTAAGCCAAACTAGGGCCAGCTACAAATTAATCCTAGCAGAACCTTACGTATGCAGATGACCACACTTAATGGCACAACCCTGGTCGTAACACCAGTCGTACGTACTTACATATGTAACCGTATTTTGTAATCTTTTCAAAGACTGTCAATGGGGTAATAACGTATACGTATACACCTGAACTCGTGCCATATACTCAGGGTCCTGCATTCCTTGTAGAATCATTGAAAACAAAAAATAAGTATTTTACTTATTGTGCTTCCTACATCCATGCAGGCTGATGCATGCGTACCACCCAGTACCTTCCTCTCACATTTCCTAGCTGCTGTTTTAATTTCTTTGTTAGCAGCTCCACCATTCATTTACGCTCTTGTGTGGAAATTATAGTATTTATACCTTATATCTGTGTTTTCCATGAAATTTTACTNAGAGTCGAAATATACCACTTTCTGGAGTTTTTTTTCTTATTTTCAGAAAAGCCCCTAAAGTAAAAAATTACCACGCCAAATATCCAACTATGAAATGTTGGGCTATATAAGACCAGGCATTCAACATATTTGTTCATAATTATTACTGTCACTGGTGATATCAACCCTCGCAGAGCTTGCTTAACTTCATGACAGTTTATCATAATGCATGCGACTCGTTTCTTACAACTCACGATTAAGGATGGTGCCAGTGTTTCTTAATTAATTTTTTTAAATATTTGCGAGAAAGAAAGGGTAAAATGTTTTATTTCCCCAATTTCAAGACATACGGCACCTCAAAGTGATATTAAGCCTAGGGTTAATATTTTCTTTACCAAATATTTTTTATTAAAAATTACTATTTCCAAAACTATTCTTCTGTATAGTTATCGACATTCGCCAGATTTACTTGCATTTTATAGTAATATATACATAACACTCAAAAAATATTAACTCATATTTTTATATAACCTCCAAAACCAACGTGAATATAATCGTAACACCCCCACCTGATACTTGAGATGCCATTTTGAAGCTTATCTAAAGTATAAAATGCTTGTTTACCACTTGAAGTGTAGATGGTTTAACCCCTTGATAACATATCTAGTTAGCAATGTGTAACTAAATATGTTACACATTGCTCTTACATTGCTAATACAGGCCCTTTAAGACAATTTTTAGTCTTTCAATTTCAAAAAAAAAATTAATTTTATTTCCAAAAGTTGTGAAAGTTTTCAATGCCAAGTTCAGTGTAAATTGATAGGTGAATGGAAATTTTTTACAAAATAGAGTGTAACCAACAAATATTATTTGAAAAACATCTTCTAACAACTCAAAAGAACAGTAGTTCAATACAAGTTTTAATTGATCTGCTGCATATTTTTTTTGGATAATTAGACCTACATTTAAGTTATATACAAAATATGTCTGTTATTAAATTAATTTTTTCTTCACAACGTTAAGTGTGTAGTATTAAATATCAGATTTCATGAATATTGGCTGGCATATGTTCCAGTGCGTACTACAAGAAGTCTTTATTGCCAGTGAACATTTACTTGTACAAATGAAACATTTCCAGCAGATTTAAGTCTAAAATTTATTAAAATGACATTCCATTAATTTTGTTAAAATCATAGGTTACGTTTAACACTTCTGAAAAGTACTTTTGGCGAAGTGCCATCATTACTGCACAAATTGTATTAAGTGTACTCTTTAATGTGAAAATTCATTCAAAACGACACAGTGAGACCAGAGAAGTAATGGACATAGCAGGAAGGTGATGCAAGGCTCTTTCCTAAAGGACAATATGCTAAATGTGAAACATCTGTTTGTTTTAATGCATCCTTCTATTTTCTATACATAATACTAGGCCCTACATACAGTAGATATTTTACCAAGTCATACAAATCTCATCATACCAATAATTGTTTTTATAAATGCTTGCATTGAAACTTATGAAATGAAATTTGATGCACCCTTAACCCTCAGTTCACATGGAAAGTTTTTGCATTTATTATTAATGTCAACAGTTTGTAAAATGTCAAAATTAATATTAAACACTCTAAGCTTAGGTATGTTAATTTTGTAAAAGTAAAAGAGGAAACATCACTAAAAATTATTTTGCTGAAACTGAATCACACCTACAGAACAAAACCATTATTTAAAAAATTGTACTATGAAATTGAAATCGGGGAATCATAATGTAATAATGTATTATAGTTGGGGAAACATCATTTGCTTAAGTCACTCTAAAACCTCGCTGAAAAAATAAATAGCACGCTGAGAACTTTACCTCTACAAGTTGAAATTTGTAACTCTCTTCTGGTACGACGTTGGGACCGGTAAATGGTTGGAACATTTCTGGATACATCCAGCCCTCTGGCATAAGGTGTCTCCTCTTCTCTTTGGGCTACCTCACAAGTCCATTAGGTGTCCAGGTTGGTGCTTGGACTGGATAGTAGTTCCTTGTACGTAACGACTATGGTTAATCTTTGTACGTGAGGTTATAAAAGGCCGTAGCCCAGTGTGGATTCTCTGCACCGTCTCCCGGACGGGACTGCAGTAGTACCTCTGAGCCTGACACAAGATATGTTGGTGGTCATGACGAAGGTTGGGCACGGAGACAGAGGTGGGGTGAGCGAGCACAGTGGGCTGGCCGGGCCCAGAACTACAATAGGGAAGAAGGGAGATATCATGTGCTTGATCCGTGGACAATAGATTGTCGACGTTCAGTCAGCTGTGAACCTGCAGGCTGTTAAGCTTTAACTGGTTAAAATACTTTGGCTGCACCTTCCAAGCTGTCGTTCCAGAGCTTGAAGTAGCCAGCCTAACAAAGCCAAGATGCCTTCTGGCAGGGGAGTCCTCGTCTCAAGTAACAAGGCAGAAATTCAGAGGGTCATTATAACAGTGTCATATCTTCCACTGTAATACAGCACTGATGATTGGATGACTGGTTATATATACACCAAAATCCTACGAGACAGTGCCGTCTTTTGCAGTTAGTCGAATGCATTGGTAGATACAGATACGTGGAATGATGGGGGTGGTTTGTAAATAGATATGCCAGGGCATGGTGAATAATTTGAATGGGGGGTGGGTGTTGCAGTTTTTTCGGGACACTACTATTTCCTCTGCACCTACATTCCAACCACTGCTCCAGTTTCACTTCATTTTACACTCACCACCACTGAAGACCATGCTGCTTTCAACTCAATCTGCTATTTTCTTGCCAGTCTTACTAGTTTTGGCCAAATGTAATGCAATTCATCAGGAGTAAAGGGGGCATGGGAAGATAGTCTTTCGGATGCATTATATAACTGAGGAAGATACTTCAAATTGCGAAATAAAATTTTGTAGTACAAAACACTCTACTACTTTTTAAAATGTGGCAAGTATAGAAAAGAATTGCAAATTAATTGCAATAAAATGTTAATATAACCAATATTATGCAGCTCAAAAACATATTCATACAGCAACCTACTGCAAAACTCAAACATCTGGAACATTACAACAACAAACAAAAAAATTCACGAGTTTAAAATACCCTTAAATGGGTGTGGGGATATCTTAAAATTTGTCTGCGAGCTGAATGCTTCATACCAATTTTGGCAAGTATTAATATTTCAAAGGGGTTTGTTGGGGTGTAAAAATGACTACTACTGCACCCTTACTATAAAAACAAAAAATTTAATCCTCAACATTAACATATTTTATAATCAAGTGCATAATATGTACTTAAAACCTCAATAATTGTGACTTAATTGACAGCTTGCACACTAAACTTTTCACTTCTCTTTTTGTCCTCCTACTTCTCATCTACAAATATATTTGTGCTGGTGAAAGTTACTTTGAGGACTACCATAAGTGGAGGTCACTTTGCGACAAATTGGGGTGACTTTGCGACACAAAAGATCACATTTATAAGTCCCTCTTTTTCAGTGGGATGCTTCCGATATTCAGTGGTGCCAATTGAATGACCGAACATTAAAAATTGTCTCTTTGAAATTGAAGGAAATGTAAAAAAAACTGTGAAAAATCCTGTGTCACAAAGTCACCCTCACTTACGGTGTGTAATAAAATATTTTCTGTGAAATTGTTTATGTAAAAATGTATGCATNCACAAAGTCACCCTCACTTACTGTGTGTAATAAAATATTTTCTGTGAAATTGTTTGCGTAAAAATGTATGCATCAGGAAATAAATGTTCTGGGTGTTCTCTCGCAAGTTTGTTTACACCACTGCTGTAACCACTGTCACTGTATCTGGTGGTATTACTCTGCCTGTGTTTGGAACTTGGTTGGTCCACTCAGCTCAGAGTGTAATGTAGTTATCTACTTACCCAAAACTTTGCTCAAGTCCCAGTAGCAAAAAAAAAATTAGTGAACTGTAGTCTTGTTGATCCTCGACCAGAATGGATTCCTCTGTACTGATTTGCATGGTGACTGCTGACAAGGGGATGGTGTAGGTTAAACCTGGGCTCGGCATTCCTCTGTGTGTGTCTGACCGTACAAACAGGGGGCGGAATATCATGAGTAGCCAGCCTACAGAGCGATACCCAGCTGACAGTCTAGTTGGAGACTTCTGTAGTCACCGCAGTCATGGTCCATCCTCCACCTCTGTCACCTTCCCTACCTCCACTTACTAGGGTCTGTGTTACATCAAATGTTACCAGTAACTCAGGCAGGGCTTTCAACTCTCCTTCACAACACAATCTTCCCCATGATCAACCAGGGTTAGCAAGCACCCCTCTGCTGGGAAGTTGTCGTGGAACATACTGCTCCCTTTTGTAACTGCTAGAGTAAATGCACTGCAGGGGTGAGTGCTTTTTAACCAATCACCAAGTGACATCAAGACCCTTTCTAGCATGGATTCCTCTTCTGCCCCTGTCCGCTATGCTGGTCTTCCAACTGCCCTCCCTCACGATCACCTNCCCTTTCTAGCATGGATTCCTCTTCTGCCCCTGTCCGCTATGCTGGTCTTCCAACTGCCCTCCCTCACGATCACCTGGGTTAACGGTTGCTTCTTCCTGGTGAAGGACTGCATCGGAATTGGTCTCTAGTAATATTTCACCAGACAAACACGACTCCATGCCTAGCAAGTCTCTCTTTTTTCTCAATATATTCCCTTTGGTGCACTGTGCTGCTAGCTACAACTGAGGACCTCCTTCCCAACCCCCAACCATCCCTCATTCCCCTGTCCATAAAGCAGTAGTCCCGTGTTCAATTGTGCACATCATCTACACACATTTCACAGCCTTCGACTTCCACTCCGACAATCCCGTCACTAAACTATACAGGTGANTGTGCACATCATCTACACACATTTCACAGCCTTCGACTTCCACTCCGACAATCCCGTCACTAAACTATACAGGTGGTGGCCCTTGGCTTACTTTTATAACGATAATGACTGCATTCAGTAAGAAACACTAGACACTTACTAATCTCTATTATACAACTGCCTTGAATTGGGAGATGAGACTGCTTCCAAGGCGGAAGCCAGACTCCTGCTGTGTGCATATCATTGCAGTACATCCTGCAGACAAACACGCCATAGGTGGTGAAATGGCGCCATTGGGTCACATCAAGCGCACACGTCTCCTCCTAATCAAGCCAAACTAGGGCCAGCTACAAATTAATCCTAGCAGAACTTTACGCATGCAAATGACCACACTTAATGGCACAACCCTGGTCATAACACCAGTCGTACGTACTTACATATGTAACCGTATTTTGTAATCTTTTCAAAGACTGTCAATGGGGTAATAACGTATACGTATACACCTGAACTCGTGCCATATGCTCAGGGTCCTGCATTACTTGTAGAATCATTGAAAACAAAAAATAAGTATTTTACTTATTGTGCTTCCTACATCCATGCAGGCTGATGCCTGCGTACCACCCAGTACCTTCCTCTCACATTTCCTAGCTCCTGTTTTAATTTCTTTGTTAGCAGCGCCACCATTCATTTACGCTCTTGTGTGGAAATTATAGTATTTATACCTTATATCTGTGTTTTCCATGAAATTTTACTTTTGAGAGATAGGGACAAAGGAGGTGGTGATACACAGGATGCTCCTGCCAGTTTACTCCGAAGACCTTACCACAAGTCATACACATCATTAAAACACCAATATAAATTAACCGCTTCTGCAGATTGACGTAACTAGTTTTGTATGCACTGCTTCAGTTCGAGCAGCGTGTGAGGTAGGTTTCACATCATTTGTTTTCTTTGTTTCAAGTGTTTTTCACTGTGTTTACAGTGAATATGGCAAGCGATTACTTAGAGGAAGAACAAAACTATCCTAGACAGGTTAATTTTCCCTTGTACAAGCTGGTGAAGTGGGTTCAACAAATCCACACACAGAACACGCCCTTAATCCAGTGCTACCTACGGTAAGTCTTAACTTGCTTCAGTTTCTTTGAATTGCATCATATTTTCTTTTCTTCGTGGTAACACGAGTGCGTTTCTAACCACTGGAGAATGTGTTTGGTCATGCTGTCGACAAACCCGCCCTTCATTTGCAAGAATGGAAATTAGATACCAGGCTGCACACTGTAAGTTTGCAACATGGATTTTCCTTCTCTGTCAGTTATCACCTAGGGGCCCATCTTGTCTCTGCCTCCATGTTTGTGCAAACACACACACATAATGAGAAACAATTTTGATTACCTATGTTTTTTTTAAAACAGCATTTCCCGAATGGCCTTCATGAGGTGGCTCATCAGAGAATATGCTGATTATTCACATGCACATCTTCCGGTTAATACAAAATTTTACTTTTGTAAAAATAACAGTTGATGGGCAGATAATTAAAAAAATAATTTGTAATTCAGCATAAATAAATACTTGTTTAATCTCACTTGTGAATTGCTTGTATAGGTCTTTAGCTCAATCAACTTATCAGCGTCTCATTTTATGGGCACACACGCCAATGGATGTTTGTGGTGAAGTGGTGTTTGATAAGATAAGCCATCCTAATTCCTATGTCCTACTGAACCCTGGTCACGACTCACTATCTACAAATATTAGGAGCACTAAGGGTTACTTCATACACAGGAAAATCAGTCAACTACTGTTGGGCAACAGCCACCACATTTAATTTTAAGTTTACATTTCACATGAAGCAACTATATTCGCCCAGCGGTTACACTATTGGTGACCATCAGGCAATTGGCCAGGAATACACCCAGCTACAATGCACTCAAGGAATTGTAAATGGAAAATATTGTTTGGAATTACCTGCTTCACCTGAATGATGTAGTATTATGCCCATAATTCTATACTGACCGGACTTCTACATCAAGCAGTGCTTTCACTCACCTGTTTGCTATTCAAAATAATTTTTTTTTGTGGGAAAATCATTGACAATTGTCAAGAGTTCAAGTCCGCCATCTTACCAGCAATTTTTTCCTTTGCTGCTGGATTCTGAATATGCTGAAAGGTTTTGGTTGGTGCTCAACAGTGATATATCAAGCACCAGTGAGGGTGAAATGAGGTGGAGATGGAGCGTGTGCACGTGCCCCCCCCCCTCTACACTGTCACATTGTAGGACAATCTCACACAAATAGAATAATAGTGAAATGGAAACAAGTTAGTTCTGAAGATAGTTATTAAAATAGTTCACAAATTTAAAAATTTCAATAGTTCTGATATTTATGGTGTACCGTATCGTACTTTAAAGCAAGTCATTGACATTACTGCTCCATTGTCGCTGAGTAATAAATCGTTGCCTCATTCAAGGTATTTTTCCCAAGGCACCAAAGATCGCTAGAACTGTACCAATTTTTAAGAAGGGCAGCCCAGATGATCTTTTGAACTATCGATCAATTTCTGTAGTACCTATTTTAGCTAAAATAATGGAAGCGATTATAAAGTTTCAGCTTGTTAATTATTTTGAAAATAATGATCTTTTTATATAGATGCAGTATGGCTTTAGAAAGGGCAAGTGTACATAGATGCAGTATGGCTTTAGAAAGGGCAAGTGTACAACTACTGCCCTGCTTGCTCTGGTTAATAAGACAACTGATTCTTCTGAAAATAGAGAGAGCTCTTAAGCTTTGTGACCTTACCAAGGCCTTGATTGTGTTTCACATGAAATACTTTGGATAAACTTGCTTGTTATGGAATTGTTTTAAATACTCTTAATTCTTATATTCAAGATACAAAACAGTTTCAATCATGGGTGCCTTTTCTGAGGCCTTTAAATTTGGATCTTGGCGTATCACAAGGGTCAGTGCTTGGACCATTGTTAGTTCTTATTCTTGTTAATGATTTACAACTAAATGGATCTTCTTTACTTTTTGCAGATGATGCTACTTTAATAGCGAAAGGTAGTGATAGANTAATGATTTACAACTAAATGGATCTTCTTTACTTTTTGCAGATGATGCTACTTTAATAGCGAAAGGTAGTGATAGAGAGAGTGTATTACGAAAAGCTGATGAAATTTTAGAGGCAGCTCAACTCTGGTTTCTAATAAATAAGTTAATTATAAATCAAGGTAAAACTCAGAAATTACTCTCTATGCTACACCAACACATAATTGCAGATGATATCCACGAGGTTAAGTGTTAAGGTTTCTGGCTGGATTCTAAGTTGTCTTGGGAAAATCATATTAGCAAAGTGTGTGCCAAATTTCTGGAGTACTTTATCTTCTAAGAAAAGTAAAAAGATTAGTGACTGAATCCTACTTAGTTATGGTATATGATACTTTGGGGCCATTCACCACATAATGTACATGTCCTGCTTTTACAGAAAAAAAATTTGTTAGAATAATCACTTCCACATGTTATTTGGATCTCATTGTAAGCCAATTTTTTCATCCAATTAGGCATTATGACAATTGAGAGGCAATATTTTTTAATGTTTTAGAGGGAAAATATAAAATTATTCCAGTAGGGAGGTGATCCAAGAGCACAACACTCGGCAGGTCAATGAACTAAACATTCCCATGTCTAGACTTGGAAGGACTCTAAAAGACATATCCTGTACTAGCCTTAAAAATTTTTAATCCCCTACTTCAAGAAGTAAGACAAATGAACATGAAATTATTTTTGTAATACTCTCCAGAAATTTTTTTTTGAATAGGCCACTTTATTCTTTACGTGAACTCAAGATGGTGGACTAGGCCTGCGTCTGGTGTTTGGTTGTGGTACTTAAAGTTCCACCATGGAACATTTTTGGTCCTCTGGGAGGCGGATTGGCGCGGAAATGTAATATGGAAGGTTACAGTCGGCGACGGTTCTACATGGCAGTGGGTCCTTGGGGAAAAAGCATTGCGGCCACACATCCAACATAACCTCCCGGTATTGGGCATTGTGGTGTGGTGTTAGCTCAGCTGTGTACTCTTTGCAAGATCTGCAGGACAGAATTATAGGAAGTGTGCGAAACTGGGGAAAGGCCGTTATTGGTTGTGTTGTGAAAGGGAAAATAGAAGGCAAGGTTTTGGTTGGAGGAATAGGTCACGCAGTTTTGTTCGTTTTGTTCACAGAAACTGGTCTCAACGAACATTTTTTGGCGGCACAAGTGAACGATAACGGTGAACAAGTCATTGATCAGCATTGGTGGTTTGGGATGGCGGCGGCAGCAGCAGCGCAGTTTGAGGTTGGCACGGGATGAGAATTGATTGCAACGAGCTCCAACTCTAGCAGAAAAAGCCTGAACAGATACAGCGCAATATCACCTGTTTAGGGCCACCTGTAGGGATTTGACTCACATTCGCAGTGGTTTTGAGGAGGACCATCTCCTCCTCACCTGCAGAGCTGAAGAGGTCGAGGACTTTGACAAAGATGAACACAGCAGGAGACTGGATGTTTTTGATGATATGTTACCAAATCATGGCAGTGGTCGACATTTTGGCCGAGTCATCAGGGACTGGCAATCAAGCATCGGCAGCAGGTATGTCACATACTCTNTGGCAGTGGTCGACATTTTGGCCGAGTCATCAGGGACTGGCAATCAAGCATCGGCAGCAGGTATGTCACATACTCTTAGGGTTCCATTAACAACCACCAAATTACACTGTTTTAGTGGGGAAATTAAATCATGGCAAACATTTGCTAATCTCTTTGTGACCCTGTTTGCAAAAACACACAAATGACGAATG
Organism: Clitarchus hookeri; assembly: GCA_002778355.1. Lineage (NCBI taxonomy): Eukaryota > Metazoa > Arthropoda > Insecta > Phasmatodea > Phasmatidae > Clitarchus > Clitarchus hookeri. Next base: position 31,866 of record NQII01006267.1, read on the forward strand.
TAGGGTGGCTGTTATATTTAAAAACAGCCCTATCTATAGTCCAGACCTTACCTCNAAAAACACACAAATGACGAATGTAGGGTGGCTGTTATATTTAAAAACAGCCCTATCTATAGTCCAGACCTTACCTCTCACTGAGAAAACTTTGAGGTTGCATGGAAACTCCTCCAAAAGTGCTACAATAATAAGCTATGAATTGTTAATCAAAATCTAGAGGAATCTGACAGTGCACCACCAGTCACTGAAAATTGTTACACATTGGTGCAATTATTGTCAACTACTAATAAGAATGTTGCAGCACTGAAGATATTAAGAGTATCTGTGCATACCTGGGATTCATTGCTACTCCACTTACTGGATAGAAATTTGGAAATGAGCCTCAGAAGAGAGTGGGAACAAACCATTACAGATCCTAATAAATAATCAACCTTAGAGCAATTAATATCATGGTAGTCAGGCCAATTTTATTACTAGCAACTGTCTTTCGAGGTTGGGGGTGTTAGGAGAAGATTTTCACGATCGGTGCAAGGTAATACTGGCGCTCTGATTGTGGAGGTAAAGGGTGTCGCAACGTGTTGTATCAAGACAGCTGATATAACGTGTCACAGCGTGTTGTATCAGTGAACAGCTCCCCACTTCAAACGTTCTCCTCGATAACTGGAAGCATTTGTCGAACCTGAAATTGGCTGATCCTCAGTTTGGGACACCACACTCCATCAACTTGTTAATGGAGAGAACTGTTTCCACTTGTATTGACTGGTGGTAGAATAGACGGAGGTCCAGGTTCACCAGTTGCAATGGACTCTATCTTTGGGTGGTTAGTGATAGATAGGGTGGACACTACTGCGGGATCATCANAGGTTCACCAGTTGCAATGGACTCTATCTTTGGGTGGTTAGTGATAGATAGGGTGGACACTACTGCGGGATCATCAACCTCACGTGCGACTACATATCTCCATGTGTCAGCCATGTCCTTGGAAGAGAGAGTATTGAAGTTTTGGGAATTGGNACCTCACGTGCGACTACATATCTCCATGTGTCAGCCATGTCCTTGGAAGAGAGAGTATTGAAGTTTTGGGAATTGGAGGAGATGCCAGAGGCAGTTCTGATCACTAGGGAGGAAGCTCAATGTGAAGAATTCTTTCAGCACACACACCGCAGACAGCCAAACGGAAGGTCCGTGGCTGCGCTTCCATTCAAATCAACAGGGCCAGAACTTGAGTCACGGGATCAAGTGCTGAGAAGACTGTACCATCTAGATCGGCGACTTCCTCTAAACCCACAGATAAACCTTCTCTACCAAAATTTTATGACGGATTATCTTGCATCAGGCCACATGAAGAAGATGTCAATCAGGGTTCATCTTATTACATCCTTCAGCACTACGTCTTGAAACCAGAGAGCACGACTACCAAGCTGAGAGTTGTCTTCGATGCCTCAGCAGAGACATCAGGACAAAAACTTCAGTGCGACATTAGTGACTTGATAATCTGCTTTCCGTTGCATACAGTTGTCTTTACACCAGACATTCAACAGATGTACAGGCAGATCTTGATCAATCCATGTCATCAAGACTACCAACATATATTCTGGCATTTCAACAAATCCTCAAGAGTCAAGGAATATAGGATTTAGGTTGAAGACAGTCACTTATGGAGTCACAACTTCTCCATTTTTTGTTATTCCCACCATTCGTCAGCTCTCAGATGATGAGGGTGACAAGTTCCCACATGTTGTCATGGTATTAAAAACAGATACATATGTGGATGATGTGGTACTGGAGCAGTGTCGGTGCAGGGGTTGGTGGATATGCTGCAATCTGGCAACTTCTGCATTAGGAAATTTTCAAGCAATAACTCTGAGTTTCTTGCAATATTGCAATACAGCCCCATCTTCAACAGCCCATTAAGCATCTGTTCAGCGATGCTGATGGAGCCACACCGCTAAAGGTTCTTGGTCTGCAGTGGATGCCAAGTAGCTATGTATTTTCATACGAGGTAAGATCACCAGGCAGAGCGCTGACTAAAAGAGATGTCTTATCTGATTTGGCATATATTTTCGATTTGCTTGGGTGGCTGTCGCCACTACTGCTACTGGCTGAACACTTTATGCAACAGCTGTGCTTGGGAGGGGTTGGATGGAATGAATTGTCAGAGGTCAAACAAACGAGGTGGACTCAATGGAGGGAAGAACACCCTTGTGTCAAGCAGATTACCATTCCTCAAGGACCCTTGGCAAGTTCACCAAGCTCAAGGTTGGAACTTCATGGANAGTGTCGGTGCAGGGGTTGGTGGATATGCTGCAATCTGGCGACTTCTGCATTAGGAAATTTTCAAGCAATAACTCTGAGTTTCTTGCAATATTGCATCAGCCCCATCTTCAACAGCCCATTAAGCATCTGTTCAGCGATGCTGACGGAGCCACACCGCTAAAGGTTCTTGGTCTGCAGTGGATGCCAAGTAGCTATGTATTTTCATACGAGGTAAGATCACCAGGCAGAGCGCTGACTAAAAGAGATGTCTTATCTGATTTGGCACATATTTTCGATCTGCTTGGGTGGCTGTCGCCACTACTGCTACTGGCTGAACACTTTATGCAACAGCTGTGCTTGGGAGGGGTTGGATGGAATGAATTGTCAGAGGTCAAACAAACGAGGTGGACTCAATGGAGGGAAGAACGCCCTTGTGTCAAGCAGATTACCATTCCTCAAGGACCCTTGGCAAGTTCACCAAGCTCAAGGTTGGAACTTCATGGANCCCTTGTGTCAAGCAGATTACCATTCCTCAAGGACCCTTGGCAAGTTCACCAAGCTCAAGGTTGGAACTTCATGGATTCTCAGATAGCTCTGAGAAGAGCTATGCTGCCGTGGTATGTGTTAAAGTCATTCCTGCAAGTGGTCAAGTGAAGGTAGCCCCAACCAAAAAAGGTTACTCTCGACTGGAACTCTGTGGAGCACTGCTTATTGCAAAGACCATTCGTTATGTGCTGCCTGAAGGTGTGACGTTTTTGAAAGAAAAAAAAACTGAGCAACAGTGACGTTGGCGTGGATCCAGTCATCGTCTCACCGCTGGAAGACATTTGTTGCCAATAGAGTGGGAGAAATTCAGACCAACACACCACCAGAATGGTGGCACTATGTTCGGTCAGAGGACAATCCTGCGGACTGTGCCTCGAGGGGCTTCATGCCAACATAGCTGGTTGACCACCCACTCTGGTGGACAGGGCCACCATGGGACTTCATGCCCTATGCCCTGCCAGCCAGTTTGAGAGTCTGAAGTAAGAGCAGACATGGAGGAGTGCTTGTCGGCAGAAAGTCGTGCCCAGTGTCTCTGATTCGAAGTGTGCAATACATAGACTTACCATTGCTTGATTGGTATTCATCTTGGAAGGAGATAAAACAAACAACTGCATATTGCCTTTGCTTCATTGAGTTAAGAAAGCCAGACAACACAAGCGTTAAGGGACCCCTCACTGTAACAGAGTTGCAGGAATCGTTTTGTTTTGGGTTAAGAAAACCCAGGCAGAAGAACTCAATGCAGAGCTTGCAGCCTTTAGGAAAGGGGAGTGCTCAGCCTCCCAAGAGTTTGAATCCCTTTGTGGACATCCCTTAGGATGGGCAGAAGGCTCCAGGCATTATTGCTGCCCTATAACCAGAAGCACCTCATACTGCTCCCAAAGAAGTGTCACGCAGGGCTGCAACACTTGTCTGTTATGCAACAGGAATTCTGCGTTGTAAACAGGCGAGATGCGGTTAGACAGCGGTTGCTTCAGTGCGCGACTTGTTTCCATTATCTGCCCAAACCAATGGCACCTGTGATGGCAGGTCTTCCAGCTAAGCGGATCTCTCCAGCAAAACAATTCTTGAAAACCAAGGACATTCTGAGCCTATCTCAGTTTGTTGTTCAACCAAGGCTCTTTCATCTTGAGCTGGTATCGGAAAGTTGTGGGGACCCAGATCTTGAGACGTATGAGAAATTCTACACTGTGCTTACGCAAATTGAAGCAGTGCTTAATTCTCGTCCATGGTCGGCACTGTCTACAGACCCTGCTGACCTCACCCCATTGACACCAAGTCATTTTCTAACATTGGGATCATCACTAGCTGTTCCTGAAGATTTCACAGCAGTGCCTTCTAGTCGTCTGTCAAGATGGAATCTACTGCAGAAAATTCATCAAGATTCCTGGTACCAGTGGCATAAGGACTACATGCACCAACTGCAGGTTCAAGAAAAGTGGACAGCAGGTTCAGTCAACCTTAAGCCAGATACTATTGTTTTGATTCAAGATCCCAATGTGCCACCTCTTCATTGGCAACTTTATTGCTTGGTGAAGACCTTCCCTGGTGCAGATGCAATAGTGCGATTGGCTTAAGTCTGTACCGTTCAAAGACTTGTAGCCAATTAGCTCTGCCCCTTACCATGATTACTTTTAAATAATCATTTCAAGGTGGGTGAAATGTTCAGTGATCCAGTTTAAATACAGAAATAGGCAGACACTACATTATCTGACGATGGCAGGTGTGAGACAGTGAGGTTAAATTAAACTTTGAGTTCATCCTTGGCGAAGATCAGCTATGAAAACTCAAGACGACGGACTAGGCAGCATTGGGCGTTAGGTTGCTGAGATTAAAGTTCCGCCACGGAACATCTACTTTCCTCAACATTGGTGCAATTAATTTTTAAATAAGTTTTTAAAAGCAGAGTTGGTAGGTAGGATTTTATTTATTTTTGAAAGCAACATTAGAAATACCAGAAACTTAAGCAAAAGTAGTGAAATAATTACAAATGCACACGTGCCTTATCTGGGACTTAAACCCAGAAAACCTCATACTATAAGCTAGCGTGCACAGCAATGCATTATGGAGGTCAAATTGGGAGAACCAACTAAGGATTTAATCAGTCCAAGGTTTCAAATGATAGAGTTTACTTATATTCAAAATGACGGCCCTCTAAATATTTTAGGTAAGTGTCTGAACCACTTATGTTTACATGGGCTACCATACAGCTATTTAAGTGAAGAATTTGGTGGAAATTGGTATTAGGTCCCCGATATAAAGCATAAAAACTTCATTTCTTATTTGATGCTAAAATAGAAAATTGGAAAAAAATAAACAAAAAAAAAATTATATATATATGGATATATAAAAGATGCATCTAATATATACTGTTTACATACAAATTTATAAATTGTTTAATATATGTGGCAAACTTAACTAAATTATTTTTGATGCTGCCATTTTTAATATTGTTGTCCGACTCACTTAAATCATGGAAGTTTCCATGGCCTTCTGTAGCATTTATGAAGTGCACAATTTGGTACAAATTTATTTGAAATGTCCCAGTGTAACATTTGGTGGGAATCGGTTGATTGTTAGAGATATTGAATAAAACCACCATAAGTTTCATATGGCGGTCTTCATAAAAGGAGAACAAAAAAGTAATGTAGTAGCATATTCAATTGTATACTGTCTGTATACAAAGTTACGGAAAAATAGATAACCTAGCTTCGTATATATAGCACAAAGAACCAAAAATGATTTTATAGCCACCATTCTGAAAATAAGTCTCTCATACTTAAATTTTTTATACACACATATATATTAT
>NQII01006267.1:38519-58527 GCA_002778355.1 Clitarchus hookeri
TATTGAAAAGAAGCAGGTGGTCACGTTTGTAATATAGAGGTTCACCAGCCACAGCACAAAGACCAACAAATAGGCTCGTGCGGAAAGCCCCAATCGCAATACAAATACCAGCATGGTGAATATTCGCTAATGGTTTTAGCACAGATGGCCTAGCAGAAGAATTAACTACACTGCCATAGTCAAGTTTGCTATGAACCACGCCACAATCCAGCTGAAGAAGGGTGACAGTCAGCACCAGTCATGACCACTCAAAATTTTCAAGAGATTCCAGTCCAATATGCAGCAAGATTTCAGGGATTGAAAATGACTCCTCAGAGAGTTAACAATCAAACAAGGGGCCTAAGAATTTGACAGTGTTGGAAACAGACAAAACAAAGCCATACAAGAAGCACCTCGAAAGAAGGGTAAAGAGGAAGGAAAGATGCTAGATTTTCTACAGATGTGGACCACCTGTTTCTTCGCTGGAGAAAACTGGAAACCATGGCTGTCCGCCCAGTTGGATTTGATGTTCTGCTATGCATAGATATGCAGCACATGCCAGATAATGGTAAAGTCATCCACATATGGCGCAGTCAAAAGGCGGCAGAACGACTGAAACAATGCCATTAATAGCAATGGCAAACAGAGTAACACCCAAAATGCTTCCCTGTGGCACACCGTTCTCCTGAACGAACTCCCAAGAGTAGGTAGCTCCATTGTGAACCTTGAAGGTGTGGAAAGACCTAAATTCCTGTACAAATATAAGATGATGTCCACAAAAATCACAAATGGACAACTGCCACAAGATACCATGTAGTCTTGTCCCCTATGCTGCTTCTCCAGGTCAAAGAAAACAGCAAGTACCTGCTACCCTCACAAAAAGGAAGTCTGCATTAAGNTCCCCTATGCTGCTTCTCCAGGTCAAAGAAAACAGCAAGTACCTGCTACCCTCACAAAAAGGAAGTCTGCATTAAGCAGCCTCTGAGCTGAGCAACTGATCCACCACACAGAATGATATATGCACAAACCACACTGAAGGGGCGATGAAAGCTGCCAGGTCTCAAGGCAGTACATATGCTCCATGGTCTTACAAACACAACTGGTGAGAGAGATAAGTTGATAGGTGGAAAATTCTCCTGACTTTTCTGGTTTCAAAATTGGTACAAGGGTTAACTAGCAGCACTTCAAGGGAAAAAGTCCCGGAGGTCCAAATAGTATTACAGATCCTCAAAAAATAACAGTTTCCCTTTGAGTGGGAGGTATTGCGACACAACGTAATGGTCATAATGGATATTGTCGGTGCCAAGAGATGTATGCTTCAAGTGTGAAAAGACTGCTCCAAATCAAGAAGGGTTGTAGTCCTCACCTGAACCACCAAAGTGGACACCCACCATCTCGCATGACACTTTGATGGCTTGAAATGAGGTAGTGTAATTCATGCTGCTCAAAACATCTGCAAAATATCAAAATATTGACCGAAGAAATCTGCTATGTTTGTCTCATCAGTAACAATACTGTAATTGACCCGAAGGAAGGGAACCTGTGTATAGAGATTGTCTGCACAGATTACGAACATTGTCCCAGAAACTTACTGATAGCATGTACAGTGAGCGGCGAAATTAAGTCTCTCCACGATTTCCGCCGGCTGTCCTTAATGACAGATCGCGCCCGAGCCCAACAGATGTGGAAGATCTCCAGGTTAGCTTGGGTGGGATGAGCACTGAAACATCTGAGTGGACGTCGGACAGCATCCCTGCATTTGATGTTCCACAAAGAANAGCTTGGGTGGGATGAGCACTGAAACATCTGAGTGGACGTCGGACAGCATCCCTGCATTTGATGTTCCACAAAGAAACAAGTCTGCGACCACGAGTTAATGATTGAAGGATGGCAGCCTCCCCAGCTGACACGATAAAAGTTTAATAGCGTNGCTTGGGTGGGATGAGCACTGAAACATCTGAGTGGACGTCGGACAGCATCCCTGCATTTGATGTTCCACAAAGAACAAGTCTGCGACCACGAGTTAATGATTGAAGGATGGCAGCCTCCCCAGCTGACACGATAAAAGTTTAATAGCGTNAACAAGTCTGCGACCACGAGTTAATGATTGAAGGATGGCAGCCTCCCCAGCTGACACGATAAAAGTTTAATAGCGTTACTGCCATGTTCACGTCAAGGGGAACCTCTGCAGTTAAGTGGCGGGAACTACCTCTTGAAATGAGCCCAGTCAGCTTTCATAAGAACCCACAGAGGGCAGCAAAAGAAACACGATCCAAGATGGTTGGATAATGGTCAACCCCACAGATATCAGAGTAAACAGACCAAACAAAGTGGGTGACCAAAGATGGGCTACAGAAAGAAAAATCAATAAAGGACCAAGTGCCAGTGTAGGTGGTGAAGTGTGTAGGTGCACCAGGACTCAACAGGGCAATATTAGAACTGGTGATCCTAGACTATTTTACACGACCCCAGCCATCCCCGAGGTCAGAACCCCATATCTGATTGGGAACATTAGAGTCGCCAACAACCATAAATGAAGGTGGGAGCCGAGATGAAAGGTCCTCAGAGTCAGCTAAGCAGACACGCTGGTTTGGAGGTATATAGATTGCTACAAACGATGACAAACACACAGAGGAACACCCTGACCACCACTGCCTGCAGAGCAGTGCATGATAAACAGAATCCTTCACTGTAAGACACCACCAGAGGCACTATCCATCAACACGTTATCCAGGAGGTGAAAACGTGTGACCTCGAAAGGAGGCCATATCAGTGGAACGAAAGTGCATTTTCTGGAGGGGTGAGTGACATTAGGATCAATTCGAGATTCTGAAAGTATCCTCGACAGTTCCCCTATATGAAGTATGAGTTATGGAAAGCAAGTGAGCAGAAACAATTACTTCAATTTTCCCCTATCTCTGTTGATTACTGGCATAACCCCCCCCCCCCNNAAGCGTTCACCATCTTTGCTTCTGGCTCCGGAGAGCCAGACTGGCAAGTTGGCGAGTTGATGTAATCCTGCGTATCAGGTTTAAAGGATATAAGGGATGGTGTCTTTGGCTAGACTTTTTTTGCAGCAGCTTAATGCCAAGATTTACTAACAACCAGCTTTAACATTTCTTTGTCAGCTGGCCCACACCGAATAGAGACTGTCGATGTTCAGGTAGTCAGAACTTGTGTGGTTTCAGTGCACTCAGACATGTCTATCTGGGTAGCCACATTGACTGAGTACACGCATCCTTTACTGCTGGTGAAGCATTGGCAACAACACTATGCAGACAGCAGGATTCTGGCCCTGCAGAGCAAACCTTTCCATGCCTCGACAAAGGAAACCATGTCGGTGGCCCGGATTCGCTAAACAGCCTGCTCCTCCTGGTATACATGGGCATTCCTTCAACCAGACAGGGTGTCCTTTGCTGCACATCACATACCTCAGGTTTGCTGCACTAAGGGATATCAGGATGCTATGGGTCAAAACACAATTTGGACAGGCTGGTGTATTCCTACATTTCGCAGACGAGTAACCAAACTGTCGACAGTTGTAACAACGTAGAGAATAAGGAATAAAACGCTTAACCAGCACATTCAAGTAGCCCACTTTGATAACTGATGGGAGTTAACGCATACCGAAAGTCAATATGAGGGTAGCTGTAGGTGACTTAACACCATCAGTGTTTTCAGCACACTGCAAATATCAGTTGACGTACACACTACTGGGTCAAGAAACTGGTTCGCTGCACCAAGGATATTCCTCCCTCCCACCAGGCGACAGTGGTGTACACTCTTACAGGGTTGTTCTTGGGGCCTGTGGTGTAAGATTTGGCCACTTCAATAACCTGGCACTACTTCTTGGAAGTTGCGTTGGTGAGAGCTGGTAGGTGTAATGCTTAGGCATCCGACTTGCCATGTGAAGAAGGGCGGCTTTGCGATGACTTGGACAAACTGGTAGCCCACCCCCTCTGGCAAGCAGACTTCCACTTCCACACTTCCAGGTGTACACCTGGCTGGCACCTGAATTTCTACTCTCTAGGACTCCAGCCATAACTAACCCCTGCTTGGATGCTTTCCCCTGCCCAGCTCTACGGTGAGGCATAAGGGGGGTGACAGAACAGTAAGGCAAATAGTGGGTGTCCAAAAAGAGGTAAGCACGGGCAGATGGGCTTCCCAAGCTCCACGTTGCGACAGTTCCTAAAGAGTAAGGTAGGAATGAGGTTCTAGTTCGTGACTATCCCTTCAAGAGTGTTATTAGGATTGGTGATGAAACAGCAGATAGCAGGAAAGGTGAAGAAGAGAGAGTGCTGGGAGTGACAATGTAACCAAGTTGATTTATACATGTTTATTGATTGCTCATTAAACACACTTAAATCAGCCTGTACCCTGACTAGGACCTGAAGGGCCAATCCTAGGTCTCCAACCGGTATGTGACCTAGTCTCGGAAGATGCAGCAGCGCGGGTGGTGAGGGCGACCCCAAGTCAGCAGTACTTGAGCTCGCATCAACTGAGGGTGAGCTGAGGTATGGTCCATACCGTATAAGAAGGCCACTTTCTGACAGTCAGTGAGTGGCAATTGACTAATACGAAACAAACAAAGTGCCATTTAGAAAATCCTGTATCAGCTGATGCACGAACGAACAAAAGTTAATATTATGTTGGCTATTCTGAGTGCACTGCCAACGCACATCAGACAAGCAGAAAATACGCGATAAGAAAGAGTTCCAAGTTTAATTAATACATTTTATTTTATGTGATCACAAAACAGTGGTTGTTAGTGTTAAAAACTAAACTTCGTGATAATGTAGTTATGATTAGGTGATCAAAATGAAATGTACAATAGAACGATACGACGTGGAAAAGTTTTCTGAAGTTGTGCTAACTTCAGAAAGCTTTTTCACGTCTTATAATCCACCTCAAACCTTGCTTTCAACACGTCCATGATATTAATTCCAAAAGCATACAGAAATATTATATAATATTGTTGAATTATTTTTTCTAATAATTTGACGAAACGACACGAATTTTAAATGTATTTTCAGCCCGTAACATAAGAATTATCAATTTTAAAATATACGCCATCTTTTGACCATAAAGAGAGTTACTCAAAACTTCGTCGTGACGTGCTGCGCGCTATCTATCGGATATTCTGCGAGCTATTACCTGCCAGAAATGAATCTCTTTCCTGCGTGATATATAACGAATTTACAAACATTTGCCAATAGTTATATTTTTCCACGAGCTCTGCATAATTTTTAAAGTAACATTTATTTTATATACAACGATTTGGAGTACAAGTCACTTATATTCGGCCGGTAATCGTTCGTCTACGTAAATTATACGCCATGTTGTTCTCTCGAAACCCATCTCCTTGATTCCGTAGACACGCGTGAATAGTTTTTAAGCAATTCTAACGTTATTCCACGTCACATATTTCCAACTCGAATATATTAGCTATAACGTCCAAAGTGTAATAATAGATACAACAGACCGTCTCGCCAATTTTAACCCAAATTCACTATCTCGGACAAATTAAAAAAGAGTTATCAAATATCTAACATTTTATATTTTTACTTTTATAACCTACTTATATTTTTAGACAGATGTCAGTCTTAAAATATCTTAAAATTTGTTTAGCATTACAGTACAATGAGAATTGGATTAGCTGACAGCGTGTTGATAAAAAATACAGCCCCGGCGTGACGGACCAGCTGATGGCGGAAGGATACGTAGTCAGATGTAAACAGTGGCGCTACTTTCGCCGAGCTGTCAAAAAGTGGCCTTCTTATATGGTACAGAATATAACTGGAAGCGCGACAGGCTTCGGCGTGCTGACAGGCGAGGTGGTGTCAGCAGGCGCTTGGGCAGCGTGAAATTCTGCAACTAGTCTGATGCGAGACAGTATCGAACTGAGGACTGCAAGCTCTATTTATACACGGTGCACAGGGCCAGCGCGAAGAGTGCTGAGGCAAATGTGGAGAGGGATTGAAGAGATGCAGAGAGAGCGGCAGCAGCAGCAGTAGTAGTGAGCCGGCAGAGATGGCCAAAGTTGGCAGCTACTTCCCTTCACGTGCCCAAAGACTGGAGGGGTAGAGAGCGGCGACATGATGCGAAGAATGTTGCGGTGCAGCAGGAGGCACCAGCTAGACGAGCTAATCCTCAGCTTTAAGGCGTGCTGTGGTGTAACGGCTCTTCTTAAGAGGGGGCCGCGGCTGTGGCAAGGCTAGAGCGGGTCGCAGACCTCACTTTCCCGGATGTCAATCATGCCGAGACACCAGACAACGCCCTTGATGGAGTTTGATACGAGACTACACCTAAATAGAAAACTTTGCATTTGCCCCACTAAAAGTCTCCATCACTAAGAACCCCCATGACTGACCGACGGCAGCAGTTGATGTCTCGACCAGCTTACACCTTTCGCTGATCTTAGTCGCCACCAGGACTGCCAGTGGCTCCATTAATAATTTTTTGTCATTTGAAAGGAGACATCTTTTCGAAAGTGTGCCCTTCTAAATCTCGGATGCCCAAAAAATGTGGTGTAAGTAGTTTGGCAGTGGTAGACTGGCACACTACAAAATCACAATCTGTGCCAGTATTGACACAGTTCCGTTTCAAGTGGATATTAAGGGTGCCACCCTTTTGAGGAGTGCTTTTGGAAGTCATGGTTGAGGTCCCCATACTAGGACTCATCTGCCACAGTCTGCCATTTGGGGGNATCCCAGCATGTCTAGGCACTTGGGCTAATCAGCCATGACAACACCACCTGCCAAGGAGGCACCAATTGATGCTAAGTGGGTGTACACGTACGTGGATACCGGCTTCGCACCTAAATTGCCTGGAGGGTCAGTGAGAACGGTTTGCAAAGCCATGCCCAACAAAAGCACACCACGTATGGTAGTATAATTTGAAGGCAGCACTAGTTTGCGAGGACAGATCCTTGTTTGAGAGAAGGACCCTGGCCTGAGACTACCCTGCAGATGCAATGGGGATCTGGTGAAATGGATAGAGACAGATGATAAAATAGAAGATGAAGGACCAAACAAATTTCAGACCCGACCCCATTCGATTAGTCGCCTCTTATGACAAGCATGGGGATTTAAACATTGGGTGGTGCATAAGGTTTACACAGCATCAAGTCCATTTTCAATAGCCTCTTGCAAGAAAATAAAAGCACGTGGTGTTGAATAATTAATTTTCAATAGATACAGGTCTTCTGAACAAACTTATATCCTGGAAGGGCTTGCAAATACCTATAGCCCGAAATTTACGCAAACTACAAAGTATTAATTATATTTATTCATGAAATTTCACAATTTTTAATGCAAGACACACCATTATCTCTCATTTATTTCACATATGCGCTGATAACAGTTGAAATCATTTCCAGTAATCACGTTGATGACTCCACAAATACAAACAGACTTTACTCTCGAACGACAAGAATTTGTAAATAGATTGTTGGCTGGGTCAAATGATTTTCACTCTGGTATGATTAGATATATTGATCGTAATCGCCAAGTGCTCCTTCACATGAACACACACTGATAAACCTGTTTTATTATTTTTAAACTAGCAATTTTAACCAAAAGCATCTGTGATATTATGAAACATTCTTAGAATTACCACAGATGAATATTTTTTTAGATCAATGAAATAATCAGCTTTCGAATACCAAACAGGACATATGTCCAGTGGAAATTTTTTTTAAAAGACACACTCTTAAAAGGGGATTTTTTTTAATTAAATAATTTTTTTACTTTACCATTGTATATTCTTCAAATAATTTAATATTATATTTTGAAAGAAAGACAATTTAAAGAAATAATTTCACACAAAATTTGGAACATGTGGAAGTTATGTTCTTGCATTTTAGCTAAGTCTGACTGCAAGGGCCATGCAATAAACAGAACAATGTCCAATACATAATGCACACTGGCAGATGCTATTAGCATTTGATGAGCGATGATATATCTGTGTGTGTGTCTCTGTGCGTGTGAAATTCTGCAAGTTTTGAAAACAATTTGTAATTCACACTAAAAAATATTACAAAATTCACAAACTTTTCCAGCATTCCTATTTACCAGTTTAGTCAATGAATAAATTCTTTTGTAATTGAAAATTACACATATTGAAACTAAAATTGAAATTGGAAATTTACATACAAAACAGTGGATGGAACCTGTATGCATTGACCCACATGGATTGAAAGTCCACATACATGGAACATATTCTGTGATCCCGTTTTTTATTTATCTGCATTTCAAGACCACATCTATTAAAAAGTCCACAAGTATTGAAATTATTTGTCGGTCACCTGAGAAATAATGAATAGAATATGTAGTATAAAAGAACCCATTTAATGTAATTTAAACTAAATATTGTTTTGCCTGTTAAGTTACAATAATTCTGCATATGATCGATGACGAATATATATGAGAATGTCTCAAAAACACCTCTCAAAAAAATGCATAAACCTTGGAAAAAGGTTACAGATTCAATAATATTTAATGGACAATATAATGTGTACAACCATATATAAACATGTTATTGATACCAGCAGTAAACTTTTTTGACTATAGAAATTCCTAGGAATAACATGTCCCTATTAACCTCTGTTACAAATGAATACATTATTTCAAATTAAAACCACTCAAAATATGAATACAATTAGTACTGCATAGTCAATACTAAGCAATTCCAACAATTTCTTTTTTTCGAAACATTATTGCCACTAGATAATATTTAAGAAAAAAATTTTTGCTTCTAGTCAATGCAATGAAATAGGGAAAAAAACATGTAAACGGCTGGGAAATACAAAAAAGGGATAAATACTCTGTGGAATCATATGAAAAAGAATAAGAAGGAATACATAAAACTACAGAGTTTAGCATTGTTTGTGACAAACTATTGATGATAGTACTTTCACTATAAGTTACCACAGTTGCTACACAACACTATGAAATAATATTCTCTGTTTAAAGTTTTCTTTTTTATTTTTACCCTGGTAAATACCACTCTCAATTATGAACACAACTTTTGCACTCATTAATTAATAAAGGTAGAACCCCGCTTATCGGCGACTCGATCATCCAATTTGCGGATTAGCCACAATTTTCTAATCTTATCAGTTTTTTATGACAGCAATTAAAAATGTCTTTCTTCGTCAAACACATTGGCGCCGACAAACTGTCAAAATGAGGTCAATAAACTTCTCCGTTCTCCTTCCCTTACAAACGAGAGAACGTTTCTCATCCCCCTTCCCCTTTTCGGTAATGCCTCTTCTCCTCAATCTCTTGCTCATGATTGGCTGTTGTCCAGTTGCCAAGTGTAGAAGTATTGATTGCACACCACTAGCTGGAAGAGGGGAGGTTGCAAGCGGCAAGGTGAGAGAACAAGCAAATGCAAGATGGGGATAGCCACAGAATAGAAGAGCACAACGCTAAGAAGTCGGTTGTTGAGCGCAACCTACCTTGGTGGTTGTTGAGCGCAACCTACCTTGGTGGTTGTTTACATTTCAAACTACAGGCAATCAAGACTCCTGTTATGTGAAATAAAAATCCTCCATCTACACTGTTTATTAGCTTTTAAGCCGTATCATTCAAACGTTGCAACAGCTTTAATGTACAATGTTTATAATTTTAGGCCAATCCGTGGCCAGGTTTTCAGACTAATTTAGATGGTTATTGGCGTTCATGTCTGCACACAAGGAATTTCAACTAGAATACACCTGCCTTTTAAAATATAATTTTTGCAAGTACAAAACAACTTATTTTTTATAAGAAACTGCAAAACAAACTGCCTTGTCGGGCAGAGAATTTTAGGATGATTCGTGGCTTGGTTTTTACGAAAATTTTGATGATATTGTGTTCATATTTCCTTTTCTGGTGAATAATTTTAACTGGAATATACACACACACACCCTTTTTTTTAAATATTGTTACTCACGTAAAATAGTATTTTTTTAACAGTAAATGGATAATAAACTGTGTTGCCTGGCGCCACATCTTTCGGGTCAATTCGCAGCCCAGTTATTATACTGTTTTTGCTGTTAATCAGCATTCAAATATGAATTTATTTAAGAATTATTTTACCAGAACATGCCTTCTTTTTTAATATTTGTATTTCATTAATAAAGAAAGCAAATTTTCTTTTGTAAATGGCAAAACAGTGTCTATTGTTAGCAGTATGCTAGTTATTGACCNCGAAAATTTTGATGATATTGTGTTCATATTTCCTTTTCTGGTGAATAATTTTAACTGGAATATACACACACACACACCCTTTTTTTTAAATATTGTTACTCACGTAAAATAGTATTTTTTTAACAGTAAATGGATAATAAACTGTGTTGCCTGGCGCCACATCTTTCGGGTCAATTCGCAGCCCAGTTATTATACTGTTTTTGCTGTTAATCAGCATTCAAATATGAATTTATTTAAGAATTATTTTACCAGAACATGCCTTCTTTTTTAATATTTGTGTTTAATTAATAAAGAAAGCAAATTTTCTTTTGTAAATGGCAAAACAGTGTCTATTGTTAGCAGTATGCTAGTTATTGACCNATTAATAAAGAAAGCAAATTTTCTTTTGTAAATGGCAAAACAGTGTCTATTGTTAGCAGTATGCTAGTTATTGACCATTAGAGAAAGCACGACTCGTCTAACCGCGATTTTGATTATCCGACTCGTTCGCCCCCTGGATTATCGTGGATAATCTACGTTCTACTGTACCAACTTTTCTTTGGCTACATAAATACAATATGTTCACAAGTCTAGAGAATCAGCTACACCACATGCACTAAGTCCCCAAAAAATGAATCAAGAGAATTTAACTAAAATGGCTGCCTAGAGCAAGCCACCAAGAAGAAAGCCACACTCAGCCCATTGCTGAATGTAGCTGTTCCATCATACTGTAATGCTGATGCATGGGAAAGGCCTCCAGTTTATAGAGTTCATCACCATCTCCTGTGAGGCGCACACAGTGCATCCAGTGGAATAAAAAACAGTCCCAGTTCATACCTCGTTATGGGCCTGGCTAGGCAATTGGTAAAAGAGGGAACCAGCAAGCTAACAGTTAAGTTAGCAATCGCCAAAACCATAAGTTATGTGACTCGCAAGCAATTTGTGACCATTCCCTGAAAGCCAGTACTCGAGGAGAAACAATGGCTTGACAGGATTAGCACAGTGTTTTATATGTGACGACTAGTAACACCCATAACTTCAGCATTTATTTCATCCAAAAGAAAAGAGGTAGCAATCCTGCTTAATCATCACTCACTCCCTTCCTAAACTCAAATACTTTGTGCACAAACACAGGGCAAGGAATAATTCTCAAGCATGTCACCATCATCATGCCTTCACCCTGTTCCCCGGTGTCACTGCTATCAGCACAAGAAGAAGACACCTTCTGATGCAAACACTGTCCCCACTTGCAGTCAATGGAATGCCAAAGTACGTCACTCCAAACGTTCAACAACCACCACTAGGCACACTCATTCATTTCTCCGCCCTTAAGCAAACATTACAAGTATGAACTTTTTGTTATGGGAAACAAAATTGCTGTAAATTTGTGAAATTATGACTCTGCACACTAATTATTTTCTACAGCAATACAATATGCAGAACTAAAACCTACACTCAAGCCTTTTCTATGTACCAGCTTGCAANCTAATTATTTTCTACAGCAATACAATATGCAGAACTAAAACCTACACTCAAGCCTTTTCTATGTACCAGCTTGCAATAGTGACTCATGTTAAGAGCAACCTGTTCAGACAGCATGTGTGTATGTGGACAAAATAATGACATAGTATGTGACNAAGAGCAACCTGTTCAGACAGCATGTGTGTATGTGGACAAAATAATGACATAGTATGTGACAGAAAACTCAAATACCTACAAGAAGCACAAATATATGTAGAAAATATCTGGATAGAATCTGGAATGCCTTTGCAATAGAGTCTACAGATATNCTACAAGAAGCACAAATATATGTAGAAAATATCTGGATAGAATCTGGAATGCCTTTGCAATAGAGTCTACAGATATGAAAGCTTTAATACTCAAAGTGCAAATTACTTACAGTGAAACAGTGTTATAACGATAGTCGACAATGGGAAAATTAATTATCGCTATAGCGAGTTATCGNAAATTACTTACAGTGAAACAGTGTTATAACGATAGTCGACAATGGGAAAATTAATTATCGCTATAGCGAGTTATCGTTATAACAAAATTTACAGTGCCTCCGTGCCCCGTAATTTTTTTTTATTCTATTTGCCCTTTTAGATCCTGTGTTTGAAGAATGCCGTAAACTACGCGTATGAAGTGACAAGTTAGTACAAAAAAATCTACGTCTGACGGCGGCATTATGTAACGACCAGCAGATGCAACGTTCCTTTCTCCACCGTACTTCTTCCCCTCCCCAAAATTTTCTGGNCCCATTCATTGCATCAATAAGGTTTTTCAGTGGTCCACAATAAAGTGATACTAAAAGCAGGAAAACAAAAAGAGACGGAAACACAATAATTCAAGAATATGGACACCAAAAGATATAAAATTATGCACCATAATAAATACACAACTTTATAAAATGAACAAAACAAATATTTTTTTTCAATACTAAATCTTTTATATGAAATTTGATCTCCTGGTTGCACATGTCAAACTTAGAAAGACAGAAAATCCACACTGTATTTTTGTTGAGTTATGGTGGGTCACCCTCCTATTAAACCACCTTCCACTGGTGTGTGTCAGGTGTAACATCTTGTTTGCATAACAAAAGGGAGAGGGAGACAAAGGAAAGCTGCAGCTGAAAAAACATCCACTGCCTTCCCTTACTGGAAGACTGACCCTCGTCAATGTCAAGCTGGTAGATTATCCCAGCAGGGTGGAGCTGGGGATAGAAACTACAAACTTTGTTTGAGATACAGTGTAAGTTGAGCATCTTTTCCGTTGTGGTTTTCCTTTCCCAGCCTGCTTCCTTCCATGGGAAAATTTTTTGTGAATATGTAATGAAATACTTTCAGTTGTGAATTGAAGTTATGTGAAATGGCTCCGAGACAAGAAATAAATTACTGAATCAGAAACAGTTTGCATTATTCGCTGAAAATGAAAACATTATTTCCCGGAATGTTTGTTATTGTTCTTATGGAGAAACATTCGGGACCAGAAAAATCATGCATTATAGATGGGAAAACCCTTTNATCCCAGCAGGGTGGAGCTGGGGATAGAAACTACAAACTTTGTTTGAGATACAGTGTAAGTTGAGCATCTTTTCCATTGTGGTTTTCCTTTCCCAGCCCCAGCATTCTTCCTTCCATGGNTTATCCCAGCAGGGTGGAGCTGGGGATAGAAACTACAAACTTTGTTTGAGATACAGTGTAAGTTGAGCATCTTTTCCGTTGTGGTTTTCCTTTCCCAGCCTGCTTCCTTCCATGGGAAAATTTTTTGTGAATATGTAATGAAATACTTTCAGTTGTGAATTGAAGTTATGTGAAATGGCTCGGAGACAAGAAATAAATTACTGAATCAGAAACAGTTTGCATTATTCGCTGAAAATTAAAACATTATTTCCGGGAATGTTTGTTATTGTTCTTATGGAGAAACATTCGGGACCAGAAAAATCATGCATTATAGATGGGAAAACCCTTTAAACGGGAAGATTATAATCTGGTTCTACTGTATCATAAACAATGTACTATTGTCTAGCAACTGTTAAGAAGTAATCATGCTTTTCCCCTTACACGTCTTGCACGTGGCGATGCAATGACCTTGCAAGCGGCAGAGTCTTCCTACCCACACAACATAAAAGGAGCGTTAGGCTGCTAGCATATCACCGCCACCATTCCCCTCCCCCACTAACCTTCTTCCAGCATACCCCTCTTTTCTTGGCCAGTCTACTCCCATTCGTACCTCTCCCCTCTGCTATTATACCCTCTTCCTTTTCCCTTACAACACCCGCCTGCTCCTCTTCTCTAGCTCCGGCCGACGCGAGTGTCCGCCATGAGAGACAGACTAGCAAAGACTGGCTCGCACATGGCAAGTGGGTGAATGTCACTTGCGATACGTGTCTAAAAATTTAAAAAATACTAGTTTACAAATGTCTGTATCACTATAGCGAAAGGCTTCACTAATATATTTGCGTTATAAATGAAATAATTACCTTTCAAATGATAGGGAAAATGACTGTGCATTTAAAAACTATCGCAATAGCGGACGTGACGCTATAGGCCATACTAGTTATAGCGCGGTTCCACTGTATGTTAATTTAAATTGGCTGAAATGCAATTGTGTAAGAATTTTGCGCACTATGCTAACATACCAGCTGCTGAGCTTCCCACGAATGTTTAATCCACTGTACTTTCTTGGATGCAAGACAATTGAAATAAATTTAAATTACTAATGAACACAAATTGAAAACAATTCGCACAGTAGGTATTAGCAGTACGTACAGTATGCTATTTGCTCATTTTGCACATCTCCTTCACTCTCTAAATACACTTTTCATTACAAATTCTGTATAAAAATAGCTTTATTAGCTTCAAAATGATTTCTTCACCTAAAACTACACACAACATAATTATTTACACATAAGGAAAATTATAATTGTATTGCAACACACAATGGCAATGTAACAAATATTTTTAACAAAAACAATCTGCTTATGTAACAATATCTTAAGGTAGACTGTTACGAATAATGTCAAATGTACATCACATAAATATAATTTACAAAACTTATTATTTAAAAACAATTACTCTTATGCAGTCAATTTATCACATAATTTTGTGAATATACCTGTAATCATATAGAATAACCAAATATCAAATACAAACTGGAATAATAGTCACTGAAATATTTACACTGAGAACACTGATAAAGACCAAATGTGCAAACATTCTTTATTTTATTCCCAGCTCATGTTTCAGACCATCTGTCTATTACGAGAAAGCATACTGGCTGGATATCTGATTAAGTGCTTGCTGAGTGTAGTCTGCTGGTAAGGGCAAACTGTCGCAAAGCAGTACACTGGCACGTAACTGGTTCCGAGACAGGGCGCATGCTGACAAACTGCGAAACAATGCTGATATGCGCTCGGCTATCTCCACCTGACACAAACTGAAGCAATACAACCATCAGTGCACACGAAAAGTGTGATAGGCCGTAACTAAAACACAATACTCTTCATATTTACGTGGTTGTTGGCACTAACTCAACTATTTGATTTACTAAATACTATGCAAAAACACTAACAAAAAAAATTAAATAACCTATTTGGAATCTATGACATGAACTGTTTCAATTAGTCTGAGTTAAATAATGACAATGGAACTTCTATTCATTGTTTTTCAGGTAAATGACAAACAATTTTCATACATGCCAACATTAACGGCACTGCCTATCAAGCCTGCAGCCTAAGAGTATAAAGGATGAATAAATGTTAACGTCCAATACTCAACATGGAAAAATGAATGAAGGAGTACACGTCCAGCATCCCTCTGGAGACCACAGAAACGGAGTCTCCTTAACGNATTTTAAGGGGGCCGTATGGGCCGACGCAGTTGCACCCTGGGGGCGTCCGGCCCTTTGTCACCAGAGCGCGTAGCTGGGCACTGAAGGTTATGCTATCAGTTTTATGACCCGCCCGGTGATTGGGTATTTCGGAATAGCTGCAAGTACACAGTTATGCACTGTCAGTGATGTTACGTTATGTAAAGAAGATAAAAATCAAAAGAAGAATAGAGAATTATGATTTAGTGGGTGTCCCAAAGGTGCAGGCATGACCGTAAAGCTAGTNCCCCTTGGCGAAAATTGGGTGAGCAGTGTCACCAGCAACAGACCTCAACTGCCCCTCTGGGTTCACAGCGTTCCCCACATAAGTACCCTACGACTCTCGGTAAGCGGCATGACCAGCTTGTAGCCTAAATTCGTAATGTCTTAACATGTTTGTTCTCCTCAAGCCTCAGAGAAAAGGTTCACTCTCCCCTTGCTTCAGTGGCGCTCGCAGAGCGGCGTTCCCGGATAGCAACCAAACACCAAACATTGAAAAGAGACGACAGCGCCCTTCAGTGGGGTCTTTGGTTTGAAACTCTATCGTGGTGATTGTGTGTGCTCTGATAAGTGGATAAAAGAGGTGAAAGCGAAAGAGAGTGACCAGACCCAAAAGAGGTTAACTGGTAGATATATGTTTTACTCCGTCAGTAGGAATTTACAAGACATATATCTCTGACCTGTGCCCACTAATGTATGATNTGCACACGGAAGGCAAAGTGGGTAAAAGAGGTGAAAGCGAAAGAGAGTGACCAGACCCAAAAGAGGTTAACTGGTAGATATATGTTTTACTCAGTCAGTAGAAATTTACAAGACATATATCTCTGACCTGTGCCCACTAATGTATGATGGATGAGGGACCAAGTTTGCCAAACTGTTTGCCGCAGGACGGCTGAGATCTCGATCAAAGTTCAGGGCGAGAGAGACCCCAGGACAGGTACGCCCGGCGCAGACGAGGCACATGGTCAACACTCGAAGTAAGGAGAACGCTCAGCGACAAAAACTTCTGCCTAGTGTGTTGAGAAACACAAGTTCTGACATTAGTAACGTTATACGCTAAGTCTAACTGCTCCTGCTGAAGGCAAGTGGTATGGCAAGCATAGCAGAAGATGCTCTGGTCAGAACTGCCCTGTCTGAAGTGTGTGCAAAAAATAAATACCCATGAGACACGTGGCGAGAGTGGGGTAGCTAGAGCAGGCTGCATGGAGAGGGGAAGCCTCCCCTGATGCGTGGCAAGTGTGCACATTCGGTGCCTGCCAGCCAGGGCAAGGCAAGCAAGGGAGTGGGTCCACCCACTCAGACTGGAGCGCGGCGGCGTGCGGATTGCCGGCCTCTCAGGTGGCAAGGGGTTCACTTGCTTGTTAATGGAAATGGTACAGAGGCGAAATGAGCAGCTGCGTTCGGNTCTGATGCGTGGCAAGTGTGCACATTCGGTGCCTGCCAGCCAGGGCAAGGCAAGCAAGGGGGTGGGTCCACCCACTCAGACTGGAGCGCGGCGGCGTGCGGATTGCCGGCCTCTCAGTTGGCAAGGGGTTCACTTGCTTGTTAATGAGCAGCTGCGTTCGGCGCTACGGTACACTAGGGAGAGCACCAGAGGCTGAGGCTTGGATATGTATCAGACAGCACCCGTGGCACGTCAATGTTAAAGAAATTCCTTTACAATTGATTAATTTTAAAGATAATAATTTCAAACGCAAAGTATTCTACGTGACATTTCATAAGAAATACTGTCACATTACATTTTTGTTTTTCCCCCCTGAAATTTTTACAAAAAAAAAATGAACAAATATTTTTAAGTTTCTTAACATGGCAATATTTGTTGGGTGTCAAGAGAGTTGGGAGCCAACAAAATTTTCTCAGAAAATATTGCCATGTTAAGAAACTTAAAAAAAATTTGTTCATTTTTTTTTGTAAAAATTTATATATATATATAATAAAAATGATGTATTGAGAAGGAATTTCTTAACATTGATTCTCCATTCAAACTCAATGACTGCAGCCTTGGTAGGCAAAGCCTTTAGTGGATGTGGATCTAACTTGTATTTTAATCAAAAACAAAAGCTAACCTTGTTAAACAGTTGAAATGCTGACAGGCCTACATAAGTCATCACGTGAAAAGTTCAACTAAAAGAAAACTGTACCAATGAGAAAACATCTATGAAACACAAATAAGATATTAGACAAACTTTTCAACTCAACTCGCCAACACAATGCGAGGACCACCTCCGTTTTGAGAATACATGCACATACTGTAATGCACAAATAACAACCTAAATATAGGTACAGTGAGAAATAATGTTGCCACGTAATAAATTACTATGATAATGTGCCTCAAGAATTTTATTGATGACAGTGTAAACTTAAACCTAACAATGTTTGAAATTTATTTATTGTTGTCTCTCTTGAAGCTGTGTTCACAGTCAAGGAAGCTGTATTAGCAATTAAACTGTTGTAGCAGTAATTACTTATAAAAATTAAGTTTATGTGCTGATGAACCATATTATGAAGTGATTTAAGGGTCAGCCAAGAAATTGAAGTTATTGGTTTGTGTTTTGCAACACAGCTCCAGAAGCCCAGCAGATCGCCTCACGTGCCCGTAATTATTTCTGGACTTTGATTCCTTATGCAGTCTTTCCCAGAGAGATGGCTCCATGGCAGTTTTCACTAGTTAACGAGCCATTCTCATATCACAGTAGCACAACTTTGCGCTATGCCCCCTTGCACCAATGATGCCTGCCCACATTTTAAATTACTCTCGTTCGAGGTTACCAGAAGTCTTTTTTGTCTGCTCTTTTTGCCTTGTCTAGTCACTTATTGTTTCAGCTGGATGGCAGGCCACTTATGGGAGATACCACATCATGTCTTCATTTTGTAAGTGAAAATGCTATTAATTCGTTCACAACACGAGACTTGTAAATTTAGAATTTCTATACATGAAGTGCTTGCTTTCTTTCAGTTCAGACACACATAAATGAGTGACATCTTCAGAGTTGAAATATTCATTTTTCAAGCTTGTCAACGTAACTTAAATCGGAAGGAATATANATTCACAACACGAGACTTGTAAATTTAGAATTTCTATACATGAAGTGCTTGCTTTCTTTCAGTTAAGACACAAATAAATGAGTGACATCTTCAGAGTTGAAATATTCATTTTTCAAGCTTGTCAACGTAACTTAAATCGGAAGGAATATACTAACTTGAGCTCCATGGGGCAACAAATTCAGGAATGATTTGACCTAGGTGTCATAAGTGTTTTTTTTTTCAGTTGCAACTAACTAAGCCTTAAAGAGTGGTGCCCAGGGGGCCAATTAAATATGATAACCTGAAATTTGCACAGATGCAGCACAGAGCAATTTTTATTGCTCTGCACTTGTGCCAGTAATCACAGTCAGAATTAAATAAGCCAGACCCAAGTATGCCCTACCTAGCAACTCCATTTTCCCTTCGCCTTTATCAGAAGCCAATAAAATATTTCTTAACATGGTCGTTTGGGCATCACCAGCAGTCCTTGGAATTATTCTTGTCTGCTTCGACTAACAGCTATTGACTTCATACCTGGCCATCTGTGCATAGCTTCCTCCGTTGTATATGTTTTATTTATACTGCACCATTTGGATGAGAACAGTAGTGTGATGATCAGTGACTAAAACTTGGACAACTACATATTTTCAGCAGCCAAGAAATGGATATTTTAATAATGCCTTATGATATTGGATACACCAAATGAAACTGCATCAAAAATTTGTGGTGTCCTGTTGAGTAATTTGAGTAAGTAACACCACAATAACCATAGTATCATAAAGGCTATTAAAAATGCCCGCATGTGGGGTGGACTGCTTCCATTTTTAACTTTTATTATTTGTTTTATTTACTAGCAGTGGCTGGGGTGGGCTGCGTTCTGTTTTATCCAGCGGCCTACTGAAATGTGACATGACACTCCTTGTAAAAAAAAAAGGTTGGTTTTTTTTCTTTTCTTTCTTTCTTTTTTTTCAGTTCTGAGGGTAGTCCTGTGACTGCCTGTGCTACACATAATGTTTACAAAAACACATTCAGCTGACTTCACAAAAACTTTTGAGATGGAAACAACTGTCAAACATATGCACATGTTTGTGGAATATACTAACTGGAAGGTTTCGCTGACTGCATCAGAGAAAATATGGCTTAACTACCACTCCCTTTGGGATATTGTGTACTTGTTCCATGCAGATGNTCGCTGACTGCATCAGAGAAAATATGGCTTAACTACCACTCCCTTTGGGATATTGTGTACTTGTTCCATGCAGATGTTGTCCTTCACTAGGAAGGAGGGAGGTGGGAGGAAGGAAGAGGAAGACAGATGGAGGTAGGAGGGGGAAAAGGTATAAGGGAAGGAGAGAAAAGAGGGGAAGGAGAGAAAAGAGGAGGAAAGGAGAGAAAAGAGGAGGAAAGGAGAGAAAAGAGGAGGAAAGGAGAGAAAAGAGGGGGAAAGGAGAGAAAAGAGGGGG
>NQII01006267.1:80019-90790 GCA_002778355.1 Clitarchus hookeri
GGAGGGAGGGAAAGGGGGAGGGAAAGGGAGAGAGAAGAGGGAAAGAGAGGAGGAATAGAGGAAGAGTGGGAGGGAGAGAGAGAGAGAGCAAGAGATGAAATAAAAATTTGATATAGGGGACGGGGTAACAACCACCAAAAACTTTATGATCCTCATATGCCCACAAATTAAGATTATATCCAAAGCTAAATGTGTTTCCAAATTGTGGCCTGTCCTTACATTACTCATTCAACATGCTGTCGCAGGACAACAAAATATTGTTCCCGGTTCACTTCAAAGCTTGCTTCTACAATGAAGAATATGAATATTTTAACGTTTTATGTACAGTCACACGGCCGTTTGAAATAGCTGTGGTTTATGCTGTATTTTATNAGAATATGAATATTTTAACGTTTTATGTACAGTCACACGGCCGTTTGAAATAGCTGTGGTTTATGCTGTATTTTACATATGATTAATACGAGAAAGTGTAGCCGATTATGGCATGAAAGTAGAGGAGGTATTTATCGACTGAAGTTGGGCAAACATTTTAAACCTTTTTAAAGCACATACCTACATACACACCAAATTAATACAATTCATGGCATTGTATGATTACAGTGAAATCCTCTGCTTCTATTATTCAGCATGTCAGTNAGAATATGAATATTTTAACGTTTTATGTACAGTCACACGGCCGTTTGAAATAGCTGTGGTTTATGCTGTATTTTATATATGATTAATACGAGAAAGTGTAGCCGATTATGGCATGAAAGTAGAGGAGGTATTTATCGACTGAAGTTGGGCAAACATTTTAAACCTTTTTAAAGCACATACCTACATACCACACCAAATTAATACAATTCATGGCATTGTATGATTACAGTGAAATCCTCTGCTTCTATTATTCAGCATGTCAGTCGTCTGCTGAGGATGTTGTAATGTTGCTCCACGCTGTTTAGGGCTGCCAAGTTCGTAGTATTCCACCTCTGGTTATGACGAATGGAAATTACCACTCGGTTAGCTCAGTTGGTAGTAATATCAAACTTTAAGGGCGCCAATAAATATAAATAAAGTCCAATGTTTGTTTATTACTCTGTACTTTTATTTATCAATCCAAGAAACAGTTCACATACAATCGTCAGGTATGCAGAGTATGAACCGGTTTACAGGCAAACCAACAGAAAGCAGCACCACAGTCGTTTAATTATTAATTTACTTCTCGAAAACTTGTCCCGCAAGAAGAAAATACGAAGGCAGGAGGGACGTCCGTTCCCTCCTGCCACCCTATCAACCTCACACCGGCAGAAAGAATTTATTAGATTTTTATATGCCGAAAAAGAATGAATTTGAAAGATTTAGCGGTTGCTGGTGCTTGCCGGTGTGGGCAAAATTTGTCACGCACGATGCGTCTTCCTTGGCTGCTTGTTGTTACATTTCTCTTTCAGGCGACAAACACACAGAGTATTTATGCTGCGGGTCTATCGCCTCCCCTCTCCATAGATAAGGGCATGGCTGCCGGCCCATCCGAACTGCATCATCATCGGTAAAAAAATTNCTATCGCCTCCCCTCTCCATAGATAAGGGCATGGCTGCCGGCCCATCCGAACTGCATCATCATCGGTAAAAAAATAATCAAATCTTCCAGAATAAAAACTGTTGACCTGCAGTTTGGAAAGCTTCTGCGTAGCCATCCAAACGTTGTGTGACCGTAACTATGAATGTAGCCTTCTCGTNCTATCGCCTCCCCTCTCCATAGATAAGGGCATGGCTGCCGGCCCATCCGAACTGCATCATCATCGGTAAAAAAATTATCAAATCTTCCAGAATAAAAAATGATNCGGGTCTATCGCCTCCCCTCTCCATAGATAAGGGCATGGCTGCCGGCCCATCCGAACTGCATCATCATCGGTAAAAAAATTATCAAATCTTCCAGAATAAAAAATGATGACCTGCAGTTTGGAAAGCTTCTGCGTAGCCATCCAAACGTTGTGTGACCGTAACTATGAATGTAGCCTTCTCGTACAAACCTATCTGTTATTAAACATTGCAAAGAAATTATTTATTTCCTTTTAAATTCCTTAAATTCTTGCAAAAATATGTGAATTAAAATTAATTAATAGTTTTTCTGAAACAAACTTGGTCAGGAGAACTAATGAGATCTTGTCAGGGTTTCGTAGGCAAATGGGCAGAGCAACTAACATATTGTAATCCAAGATAGCATTAAAGTCGAACAAAATTATATTTAATAATTATTATCAATTAATTATTTACTTGATGCGTCTGAGCTGAAATTCAAAATACTTGGCTGGAAAATCTTGATCGCAGCAACATCTCGTACAATTTTCTTACACTGATTCCGCTGGTCATTGTCTATCTTCCCTCACAAGGCTCTTGGGCCTGAGGTATGCTAATACAGTTGATACTGTACCACATGCAATATCACTAACGCTACCTGTAAATTAATTTCTTAACTGCGTAAGTAACGTATGCTGACTAACTTCATGCTCTTCTGTGCCGTGCGTCTTCCTCCCGTCTGGCAGTCTGCGCGACGGTACGTAACTCAGCCAATTTAATAAGAAAATTAAAAATTTCTTACCAGGCCAATGACCCACTAAGTCTCTCGACCTGCCTAGTGGAAACAAGATGGCTAGAAGGGTCTTAAAATGCATACTTAAACAACACCTTCCAACATTGTGCCAATCACGAAACAGCTGCATCATATCTCACACATTACTTCGCCGGTTACCATAGCAAACAAACAAATCCTTGTATGTAAATCGAGCCACATACAAATACCTTCATGGTAGAAAAACAAAAAGACTTTCAAACATACCATATTTTATCGCATTTAAGTCGCACATTTTATTAAAAAATTTTTATTGAAAACTTGGGATGCAACTTATAAGTGAGAAAAATTCCTCCAGCCCCGCACTAACGTTTCATTTACTACGAATTCGCGGCCCGCGGCTTGATTTCCAAACTCTTCAGCGAACAAAATCACTTTCATTTTGAAACCTCTGGTGTAGGTACATGGCATTTCCATCAAGAAACTGTCGCACTTCTTCACTGCCACAACATCAAAACAACACTACGTGCGGCACAAAGACGATATAAGAGAAAGACTTGTAAGTCACGGCTAACATTTGGTACTCAAGAACCAACGCTTATATGCTGCTCTCTCTTACAGTCCACAGAAAGCTTTCGAAAATAATCGATTATCAGTTATTGAGAAAGAATCTATTCCTTTTGATTCTTTTAAAATATTTTTTTCTGTTACGGATTGCGAACGGAATCCTGTAATGGGAATATTCAAATGACTTTCTATATTTTGCACGTTTATTTAAAACTTACAAAGATAAACTGCAGAATTAATGGTTAGGTTTTTGCTTTTAACATAAATTGTTAGAAATACTTGAAATATATAAAATGAAAGCTCGATAAAATTTTCGCAGTAAAAATATTACTTTAAATTAAATTACATGTTTATAAGTTATTTCTTTTTTCCAATAAATATATAAACTCCGGCAGTCAAGGCTGCATCTCGAGCGCTTTATCAGAACATTCCATGTCTAACAAACTTGCGGCGCGCTGTGTCTGCGCTGTATGCTTGGCAACACCGCTTGCTTGGATACAGCTGCCACACGACCTTGGCGAAGGTCGCGTGCATCAGCCACCCGTGGCATAGGCCGTGTTGTACAGGATTTACAAAGATGAGCGCGACCTATAAACAATAAATATATTATTTTTTTAAACGCCCTTTGAAAATAATGGTGCGACCTATATGCGATAAAATACGGTAATGAACTTGAATACACTTTCTGAGGTTAAAACAATATGCAAATAATAATATAATTTAGAACAGACATGTAACTGCCCCAAATAAACAACAAATAAATAAATATTACGTTAATACATACATTGCAAAAATAAACTAAGATAGCTGTGACAGGTAAAAGTAGCTGTTATTTGAGGCATTACAGTGGCCAAGAAAATAAAGGTTTAGAGGTAATGAAAGAATACGATGATGAATGGTCTTGTTTTAATTGAATGGATTTCCCCTCATTTCGTTCACTGCAAGACGCGCAACTGCAATTTCAGCATTGTGCACAGGGGATGTGACAAGTGTCACAAGTACCTACTGTCACCGGAACATCAATATAATGAAAAACTTTGTTCACAGACAAAACCACTTTAATTGTACTTTGCAAACTATCTCAACACAAAAACCATAAAAGCTGAAATGATGTTTATATCTTTTNAAAACCACTTTAATTGTACTTTGCAAACTATCTCAACACAAAAACCATAAAAGCTGAAATGATGTTTATATCTTTTATTGTAGACACAATTTGCCTAATGCAGCTACATTATTACAGAGGTCATTTTGTAGAGTTGACTGTATTTTAAATTAAATATAGATGTTTTATGAGTGAAAGGAATGGGATGGAAGAGAACCTAGAACACATATATTTAACTTCTCATTCAATACTGTAGAATCTCCCTTTGTAATTGAACACAAATTAAAACTAATTCTGTACCAACTTCCACAATTGACCATTGAATCTACAGTAACTAATTCCTACGCATGTGCGAAACTCGAACATTTGAGATCAAATTGAGAAATAACTATCTCGATCTAGAATCAAACTTTTTTTAATTCCCAAAAATTTTGAGAACGTAAGCTTTAATTATAACTTTTTTGAAAGACTAATATTTTACAAAAAAATCAATACACACTATTTACAAAGTTGGTAACATACGTAGGCCTACCGGTACGTCACGTCACAATATGACATGGCAACATCAGCAGCTGTAACTGTATAGGCTGTGAAGGTTGCTTTGCCATTTAATTCACCGGTATTATTAACTTAGTAGAATAGTTAACAATTACCACCCACAAAAAAAATGAAAACTTTTGATTAATATTACCAAAGCAGTCATTTAACAATAAAGTAAGAGTCGTACTGCTCAAATNCCGCAGCCAGCCACTCGCCGGAACAACCCAGCAGACGCTGCTGCCATCAACCAGCCAGGTCGGGAGACCCCAACCAGGACCTTCACCGACGAAGGCTCGGCCCCGGCAGCGTCACAGATAAGCCAGCGGCCTGCCAACGTCAAGCAGCGAAAAACCCAGTCTAGCTCAGCTAGACTTCGTGCCAAGCAGGAGACATACCCGCCCGACCCTATTCAAGGGTACAATCAAGGCCATGCGGCAGAACTTGCAGACCCCAGACCATGCATGTTTTATGGAATTTAAATTTAAATATGCCTGCAACTGAGGTTATTTGCAATAAATGATCTTGCATCACACTTGTAATCTGCTAAATATTGGGCCTGCTATCAATAGTTGCCAAAAGTTTTCATCTCTTACCGATACAGTTGTTAGGTAAATGTTGCATCTTACTTTTATAATTAACTGTTTCACAAGACCATGCCTAATGTTATGATTTGGATTTGTTTACATACAAAACTTGCAAGTTGTTAAAGTGAGTGGGAAAATGCACTGTTCTTATTGGATTCAGGTCGGCAGAGTTCGTCACTGTAAACGAAGTCAAACTGAAATCATAAAACAGAAAGACTATTTGCACTGTTCTTAATGAAACTTTCGCCACGACTGAAACAAAATTGCCGCTGAAGTGAGACAGTCAAACTGAATGTAATACACTACTGTATGTATGTATGTATGTAAAAATAAAAGGCTTGCAGAACACCAGCCTGTTGTATTAAAAGTGTTACATACAGATCAATTTTTCCCAACCGTATAACCGAGTCTAGCATTATACCCTAGCTCAGGAAGTTATTGGGAGTAACAATTACTTACATATTACGGAAAAGTAGGATATTGACATGTGAACTCTGTTCCCACAATAAATGCAAACAATTAGAAATAAAATAAAATTTTCAAAGAAATACAGTAAAACCCTTGTATAACATTTTTAAGGCGACTTGGGGGGAAAAAATGTTATAAGCAGGAAATGAGAAATTGTAATTTTTATCTCTGCAGATATTTATTTTGCTATCTAAAGTGAAAATAAAATACATAAAAACATACCCTCTTTATATTTTCTGTGAATAGAATAGAAATAATTGACTGATACATTTGTGCAGCTCTCGTTCACTGCAGTACATGCAAAATCGAAAAAGTTTTGAAATACAAGCTGCAATACTGGTCCATTATAAACTTTTGATTGGAAATAATGTGTTCAGCGTAGAAACAGTCATTCCTAGTTCCCTTGCCCTGGCAACATGTCTCTTCTGAGAATTTTTATTCACAAACTGATAAAATTAATTTTCTCCTTCACAGAAAAAGCTTTCCACTAGGGATGGGTCGGTTCGGTTCTTCGGTTCCAATTTATACCGGTTCTTGAGGTTTGACTCGGAACCGGTTTTAGGTTAACAAAAACTACTTGGTTCTCGTTTCTAAAAAACAATAAATTTACTGCAAAACTCTGTCCTTGCAAAAATAACTGCCTCCTGTATAGTGCTCCCTTTTCCCCAAAAATAAAGGAAAAAAATTCTGGGCTGCGCCCCATACATGAAAAAAAAAAATTAAGGAGTGGTAGTTCTAAACTGTCCTCTCCCTTCTCTGCCTTTATCACTCAGCCTGCCCCTGTAAGCAACACTGCTAGCCAATCCATGCATTTCTCCACGCCTTCTTTGTTTCCCTGTAAGGCAGAGAATAGCCTAGTCAAGGGGGCTGGAGAAGGGAAGAAGCCATGTTTTTTTTAGAGGTGTGGCATTCCAACACAGCAAAAAAAACCAGCAGGTCACTGCATTAAAGAAGCAAAAAAAAAAAAAGGAAGCAGGGCCACTACCTAAAAGAAGCAAAAAGAAAAAGGAAGCGCCCACTGGAGTTGTTGACATTCTTTTAATGACCATATGTTAAGTCACACCACAATGTTTTGGCTTTTAGACCCACTGCGGGTTATTTAGTTAAAGTATTTTCCAAACATATCACAATCACCACATATTAATGTAAAAAACAGAATAATTTGTTACATATTTACTAACCTTAAATAAATTGAATACAACAAGTTTATCTGTTTACATTAAAACTTATCTTCACACTTTGTTATTGTTCAATTCTTCCATATAACGGTTAAATAAAACATTTAATGAATTTTACCTGCATTGGTTTAATAAAGTTGCAAGCAAAAGGCAAGTATTCAAAATACATAGAATCAAATACTGGAACCGATATTTAAATTGTAGAATCGGTATCGGAATCAGAATCAATATTTTTTGCTATTCGACCCATCCCTACCACCTTTTCCATCACTATCTGACATTCTCGGGAATAATTTCACAGTACTGTAATGCAGAAATAACTAAACTAAATTCCAGTTTATTTGCTACTCCATCAAAAAAAGGTAATCCTACCGTTAAACGATAAAATCAATCATAGATATGGAAAACGAAGTTTGGACGGTGACTGCAGTCGTGCACATGACATAAATTAAACATATTGTTAGGTGACAATACCTTTTCAAATACGAGACACATCTATTACAGTGAAACCTCTATTATTCGTTTTTCAAAGGAACTACTGAAAAAAACTCAGCATGCAGGAAAACTCAACAAGTGGACCACTCTCCTCAAAAAGTAACACCTAACCTCAAAAAAAAAAAATATTTTCATCCTTGGGTGTACTGAGTCTGTAATGAACAGTGGGCATATCTTAAATACTGGATGAAAAAACATATCTCAATCATTCAGTATAAATTTTGTATTATAAAATATTGAAATGCACATAATTTCGAAAATCCGCTGAATGTTTACATAAAATTCACTAAATTTCTGCCAAATATAAAAAAAGCGACAAAAATCAAACAAAATTTATTAAACACAATTATTTAAAATAGAAACTTGCTAAAAATTGTTAAAATTTAAGTACAGTAATAAAGTATTATACTTAGTTTCATTATAATAATGCCGCATTTTATATTTTTTACTCTTCTTTCTAGGTAAATTTAACACAGTTTTTGGTTTGACATGTAAAAATCCAATTTTTTTAAATTATATTTTACTCCGCTAAAAATTCCGTTGCCCGGTAAATGTTTTTAAATTTCGCCAAATTAAACGCAGTCTGCCAAGTTGACAACACTCGCCATCTTGTGTGACAGTTGATATCACTGCATTACTNCGCATTTTATATTTTTTACTCTTCTTTCTAGGTAAATTTAACACAGTTTTTGGTTTGACATGTAAAAATCCAATTTTTTTAAATTATATTTTACTCCGCTAAAAATTCCGTTGCCCGGTAAATGTTTTTAAATTTCGCCAAATTAAACTAAGTCTGCCAAGTTGACAACACTCGCCATCTTGTGTGACAATTGATATCACTGCATTACTCTTAAAAAAATTAAGAATTAATCAGTGAAAAACATACTGTTCCCTTTTAATGCTTGAAATTTACATGGTATATTTACCGCAATGACCTAAAAATTATTACGTTTCCATTGTGGAACGAGAGTAAAGTTCAAATCCGTTCCATCCATTAGGAATTTTTTGGTTCTGGTCCGTACCACATCCATTTAACATACATGTTTTATTTGCGCGAATATTCGTTTGCTGACTTGAAACAAAGAAATGCCAGCAATTATTATATTTTACCGATTTTTCGACGTAATTTAAAAGAAATAGTGATTGAATTATCAAAAATAAATTACGTGGTTTTTAACAAATACGTTTCACAGCTAGTTATGTATACTAGCATTTGAGGTTAGGGAGTGTCTGTTTACCTGCTCTTGGCACTACTGAATTTTGGTAGTACCAGTTTTAAGATAGTTTTTTCACAGGCAAACAATTGTTCCGAATATATTTTAGTTTTCGGACAGAATATCTGCGATGGATGCAGGTAAATTAATGTAGTACCAGTTTTAAAATAGTTTTTTCACAGATAAACCATTGTTCCGAATATATATGGGAAATCGATATAAACGGGAACACAAACGAGGTTTTACTGTATAAATTGAATCACTAAAATCAACGTCACGCCAATAATAAATTGAACCGCTAAAATACTAAAATCAGTTCTATACATATCTGTTAAGGCTGATTTCACGATGAAAACTTTNCATTGTTCCGAATATATTTTGGTTTTTGGACAGAATATCTGATCGATGGATGCGGGTAAATGAATGATTTAAGGGCCATGCAGGTTTTTTTAACATTGTTTATATATGATATTTTTTGGGACCTTCCAAAAAAATCGAATGATACGGGAAATTGATATAAACGGGAACACAAACGAGGTTTCACTGTATAAATTGAATCACTAAAATCAACGTCACGCCTATAATAAATTGAACCGCTAAAATACTAAAATCAGTTCTATACATATCTGTTAAGGCTGATTTCACGATGAAAACTTTGTGTATAACAAATGTGTACATATCAAAATGAAAGTAGGTATTCTTTATGGCATGGTTCAAGGTCATCGTGTATGTCAGTGCTGTTTATGTACACGATGACAATGAAACGTGCCTTAAACAATATCTACTTCTATTTTGATATGTGCATGTTTGTTATGCACCTGTATTTCATCGTAAAAAGACAAATAGATTGTTACTGGCTGTGTGCTCTAAATACGGCATCTATCACGTCGTTCTCTTATTAACTATTGGGCGATGCTAGTGCACTAAGTGCACAGAATGCACAATTTGACCATCCGATACTGTATTTTCACAGTTGGTAGCTTACTTAAAAGTACACACATGCTCTTAGAAACTATATACATCTATGACAGTTCCATATGTAAACAATTGTTTCGTAGTCTCTTGTTAGGTTATTACTTCAATATGTGTTTAAAATATTACGTTCAAAGAAAAACTACATCAGATAGGAGGTCGAATTTAACAAACTCAGTGTTAAATGTGAGAAATTAAAAACACTACGATAGTTAAAAGCGTTGTGCTAAATGTAAACATGGCGAGACCATTAAATAATGGCATTATACGCTCGAAAATGTTATAAACTGGTTTTACTGTGTTTACAACTGATAAGTAATTTAACTGTTAAGCTTAGCTGAGGTACATGACGGTCAAGGAATGACAAACCAAGTATTCAATTTAAGGCATCAAATTTTACCTACTGCAGAAGGCTATTTAAGCCAAATAATCCCGATAAAACTACGAATAATCTGTAGACACTGACATCTCTACACAAACTACCCAGAAATCTACAAGGCCTTACACAACCTTAATAATGTACAAAATAAAATAGAACCTTGATTTTACATTGCCCTCAATTATATCTTCTCCTTAAATACATCACTTCATTTAGGTCCCACCATTTGCACTATGTTTACAATATACATATTAAATTCCTGTAGTTCACACTGCAATTCAATATGGTTTCCCTTGAATTACATTTTTTTTTCAACCCATGTGGTTAACAAAATTTGAGAATTCACACACTGCAAACTTGTTTAGAAAGTGCATTCACGCTGATATCTAAGTGCAATAATATGCATGTAACATAATTAAGTTGGAAAGCAAAATTGCCTTTCCCATGAAAATGTTTACACTGGAAAAGATTTATTTAACAGATCCACAGCAGAATTATGGACCAAAGGAAGACTTAAAAGGGGATAAGGAGATAAATTATGTGATTTGGTTCAAAATAAAACTACTAAGTTTCACAGGGGAAATTAAAGTAAATAAGGGTTACCAGTTACTGTTTACAGAAAGAATTAAAAAACCTAGCATTAAAAGTTTGATGCGCCACGAGCGACATAGTTGTCCCAACCTAGCATTGCCACAGCCGCAGCTCCCTCCCAAGAAGAGCG